>JADGJK010000068.1:0-72286 GCA_027600645.1 Nowakowskiella sp. JEL0407
GGTTTGAAATTGTGAAAAAGTTTGTTGTATTGATTGTATATCGTCAAATAAAAATTCTTTTTTTTTAAAAAAAGTTACAATTTTATTGTATTCAGATATACACACATTTAATCAGCTTCGCCAAAGCCAACTGATCCATCGATGTCTGCTCTCAAGAATCCAACAAGTTTACTTTTCTCACTCAGTAATCGTTTTCTTTTCTTTCACTTTATTCTCCAAACTCAATAAACAAAATCGCAATCAACGAACGCAACATCAGAAACGAATGTAATACTGTATACTATAGATATTGAATAAGGTGAGTGATTTTCCAATCCGTTTATCGTTTCGAAAACGGGCATTCTTTTGCAATTGGCAATCGTTTGAATGAGATTCACAAACAGTATCGTACCACCGTCCTGAATAAATCCAGCGTACAGTTTTGGGTAAAAAAAAACAACATATTCTTTTTCCAAACGTTATAAAAACTCGTAGATTAATTGCTTAAACTCCATTCTTTTGCGACGTTATAAGTCCGCTATAATCGGTGAACACCGATGATTGATTTACATGGGCTAAAGGTTGTGTAAATGAGAATTGCAACCAGGTTTAATCCGTCCACATCCGCGATTGTAAACTTCCAACTTTGATAAAAACAACTAAATATTCAACCGAAACATTAACCCCCCAAGCATTTTATTCAAAAAGCGCTAAATTGTTTACGATGCGTCAGTTTTTTCAAACATTCAGTGCTCAAAGGCACGAAAAATTGCACCCACAAGCTTTTAAATTTCTCATGATTGTTTATTTATCAGTTTTTATTAACATCGCTTAGTGCATTTATCTAAAATTTGAAACTCACAAAACTTTGAAAGCGAGTTTGTCCCGGTTTACTTATCCAGCCAAGCTTGACGTTGTCGATCCGTTTGATCAGCAAGTATACATTTGATATCGTAAACTTCGTTTAGATAAATCCCACGAATCTGAATCTAAAACAATGATCTGATTATATTCGCATCCAAACGCCGCAATTCACTTGTATCAAACTTGCTCCCGAAAAATCATGGAAACTACATAAAAAAACGCAAACAATACATGTAAGCACTTCCTGAATTCCTTATCTGCTCTTTGAACAATCGGTTGAAATTTTTCCAACCCGAGATTTTTTAGAATAAAATCTCGCCTGTGGTTTTTTGCGACTTTGGTTTCGTAAGGAACTCGGGATAATAACAAGTGAATCCTTTATTATACTTGATGGACTACACTGCAGTTTTCTTCTCAGCTTCATTCACGTCAGCTGGTATTTATTTGCTAATTTTTATGAAATCAAATGAAAATTTTTTAATAATGTTTAAATGAGAACAAAAAAACAAACACAAAAAATCAATTTAAATAAAGAAAAAATTAATTTCCAAACGAAACACAGCAAGTGAAAGTGAGTTAAAAAAAAAAGAGTCGAGGTCAAAACAAAACAAATTCTTAAAAAAATTAATATCTCGAAAAAAAAAATCAAGATTTTGGAGTCGACAAAACTACACATGAACTCAACGGGAAATATCCATAACTCTCATCCAACCGTCCAAATCCCCACCCATCCGTAAACGTTCGTTCTAAAATTATCCGATACCCTGGAACAACTAATAACTCATCTTCGCGTTTCGGATCATACGGGTAAATAGCTTGTAACTCTGACTTTGCTGGTGTTGCCGGCGATGCAATCGTTACTTCCATATAATTCACCATTTCCGATGCAATCGACGACACTGGGGCCATGAGGCTGTCATTCGTGGGCGAATTTTGAATATCCTCTACATTGATCGTCGGTAGCGGTATCGGTGGAGGTGAGCCAGCACTATTATGCTTTTGAGACTTTCGTTGATTTTCTAGTAACGAGTTGGAACGAGGCAGTAGTGATCCGGATATATGGGCAGCTGAAACACTAAGCACGCTAATTCGTTGGCTATTTCGTTGCTCCAGATTCGCAGTTGTGTCGGGTTTCGAGATTGTGCTGGGATTTGGCGAATTCGTATTTGAAGGCGGAACACAATTTTGTAATGGGAAATACCCATGTTTTTTCGTATTCCGGTTGTACCCCAACGCCCATCCATCCTTAAACTGAATTTCCACATCAACTTGATCTCCGACGTTTAATACAATCTCGTCAGACCGCGAAATTTCCCAATATGGTTTTATAACTGTAAGTAATCCATATTCCGTCTTCGTCTGGGGTGGCGATAAATCAGTCGGGGTCAACGGCATTTGGAAAGTCGGCGGAGGGATATATTTTATTTCTGTTGGTTCAAAATTCGAAACTGGATTGCCGTATGGTTCAAAATTCATCCGCGTTTTTGATTCATTATATCCTATGGGCGGATATTGCGGCATAACGTTGTTCGAGATGTTTTCGTTTGTGTACACTGTGTGGTTTTGTAGTAACGGTAAGACGTCATTACTTGGAGTTCCGACTGGTGTCTCGGGCGCCGCTTGTGAATTTTCCTCCATCAAGAATACTCCATCTGTGTTGAGTGTCGTTGAATTGGTATTGATGCTTTTGAGCGGAAGATCTCCGGAATTCCAATTCGGAGGGCCGGTAAGGGATTTCATTAACTTGCTAACAGCGGAAACAAACGCCAGCGTAAAATTCAACCTTAAAATGAAAACGATTAGAAGACAAAATAACTCGCAAGGGTGGTCAAATTTACTGTAGAGGGGCAAACAAGCTCGAAATTCTTAGTACTAAGATGGCAACGTTCCACATATTTGGTGAAGTCAACAGCAACGCAAATCCCGCTACCCAAACTGCAATCGAAACCCAAAACGACATTGCAAACAATATCAATGACCGATACACCTGCAATGATGAATCACGTTCTTGTCCTACTTTCCCCATGGAAAAATGCAACGCGGGAGAGACAGATGCCAGCGATGTTTGTCGACGAGATCGGGACTTTCTTCGTAAGGTTGTAAATTTCGAAAGGTTGTGGAGGAAATATATCGCCATGATGTGGAATAAGACCGCTGCAAACAAGAACATTCCATTTTAAAGGTTGAAAAAGTTACTATTGATCCTTACTGTTGATAAACATAATTCCCCAGGATAGCACCATCACTCCATACTGAAGATGTCCGACATACGACCAAACTACTAGAGTTACTGAGGTTGCAATCTGCGTAAAAATCAGCTAAAAATTTTGTTAATTCATCGATTCTGTAGAAAACTGCTTTCACTACACACCGCGTAATCCCAAAACAAACTGAACGGACTTATTATTCTAATATTTCTAAAATTCAAGTAAAATACAACAACATGCTACAAAAACAAACGAATAATTCTTATTTTACTTAATAGGGAGACACATTTGAACTTACAAAGTTCATAGTGATAACCAAAAATAAATAGTACAAAATTCGTAACATCCACACTCTCGCTTTCCAAGCATCGATAGGAATATCCCTACAAAACAAATTTAAATGCATTTCAGAAAAATTAACACAGTGATTTCCTACTTGTGTAAAACTGCATATTGATTATGTGAAGGTAATGAATCGTATAATGCAAAGTTCTCAATAATGTCTATTGTCGGGGGAACTGTCGCAAGAACCGATAGAGCAATTAAAGCGATATGAAACCATCGATTTCTCGCATGACCTGTTGCGTACTTTACGACGGACATTGCGACATTAGGGACAGAGAGTAAAATGGTTATTCCGGCGATAACATCTGTGAAGATAAGACATTAGGTTGATAATAAAAGATAAATGCGTATATATTACAAATAGTTATTTCGGTTTCTTTATCTCCAAGCGTTTGGTTTGGTATCTCGTGCGTTGAATTGGTGGTGCTGTTGGACATTGATTTCTGAGGCACTGAACACAAAAGACATGGATCGCGATCACCCGACAATTTAAGGATATTTGTATTTATCTGAAATATGTATGATCGTTTTAAATTATGATATGTAGAAAAAAATGCAATCAACTGATTGTTACAAGTACAGAGCCAGGATACACTTTTGCTCACTTCTGGCGTACTTCTTTTAATTATTCGAAACAGAATTCTAGAACCCAATAATTAAATAAAAGTCAAGACTTTTAATTTATGATTATATTATGAGCAATAGAAATGCTGATTAATACAATGTGGTGTTGAAAAAAATATTAATCTCCGCCCATGTGCAGCAGTGTCAACATGGTATCTGGAACTGGAACCCAGTCCGATCAGAAAGTTGTTAGAGGTGGGGAAATTGATCTTTGGGGGATACATTGATTAACAGAAAGAATCCTTGTGTGAAGGAAATATCAATATCACAATCAAACAAGCAGTCAGTGTATTCTAAAAAGTTATATAATCTTGAGAGATTGCAATAAATAATTAAAGTACATGTTTCCAACATGCATTCGTTCCTCTAGGTGTCGAGCCAAATTTCACCATAACCACCCCTATTCCGTCTCATCGATTTTCTTATACTCAAATCGCTTCGTTCTCTTTGATCGCAGGGCTCTTCGACGGTACTCCAAAAGACCTTCAACACCAAAATATCTTGGCAATTGATGATATCCAAACTTTTTCGAATCCATAATCGCATTCTTCAGCAACGTGCAGACCATACTCTTGTTGAAGCGCTCGTATCCAGCTCCAACCAATTTAAAGAAAGATCCGAAGCTATCTACTGATTGGATTGTCTTGATGGCATTGAACGCGCTCGTCAACATCTCGGGTTTTGGTTTTCCGAGACTCTTTTCCAAAGCGTTGTAAATAACCGTGTTGGTGGTTGCTTCAGTCGGTCGAAGAATCTTTGTGAGGAAGAATACTTGGAACAACATTAACCGCAACGATGTTTGAGTTGCCATGAACGTATCAGTGAGTCGAATTTCGCAGACTGGCTCTCTCTCCAAAAACGCCAAGTGAACGTATGGGTATAAAAAGTTTTCGATAGGGAAATTATCGACATGCTTTCGAAGCATCCACATAACCGTTCGGGAGAGAAACTGCAGAATGACAGTTTTTGCAACGTCGTGGTTCCAGCTGTATTTCTGCGACAACCCCAAATATATTAACCATTCACCAATATCCGGAGTGTATTCTTTCAATCGGCATTCGGGATTTGTGACAAATTGTTCGACTCGGTCTTCAATTTCCTCAGCAATCGCTTCGTATCGGTTCATCAACGAGAGAACAATGTGAAGAATGGAAACGTAGCCCTGAACCGCCTTCTCGCTGGCAGCGACTAAAACGTGTCGTTCTTTGTTGCTTCCAGCAACCCGGAAAAGCGATACAACGATATTGTTCATCATTTTAATTAGCAAGAGCAACGCGGTGGACGGTCGGTCTAAATCATCACTTGAGATATACTTTGGAACCAAAACCTTTGCGCCCAGTTTTCTAACATTGCTGCGAAGCGATGTGAGAGATCGGGTAAAGTGTTCGTCACAAATCGCAAAGGGGAGGAAGAACTCGAATGGCTTTTTCCATACTGAAACTCGAACGTTGTGGGTGTTGAAGGCGAGAGAACTGATGTATTCGAATTCTGACAGCATAAAGTTTTGAGAACCTTCGGTTTCAACGTGTACACCGAAACCTAGAGTAGCTTCGACATGAGTAAGTTTGGTGAAAAAGCATCTCAGTTCTCGTTTCGTCATCACGTTCTGATGTTTCAAAACGTCTCTGAATACTGGCAATGCGACTGTTGCGATAGGAATCGAAGCAGTTGGAAGTAAATCAGCAATCGCCAACCAGATCTCATTTGGAATTTTCAAAAGTAACCGATAAACCTCTTTGTCGCTGGTTTTATTGGCCCTCTTTTGTTGTTTAACACCGTTTACTCCGATAACGCTCTTTGTCACCGCCTTTGTCGTCTTTTTCACCTCTAACTTCTGATTTCGCTTCTCTCGCCTGGCTTTAACTTTCTGGTCCATTTCTTCGTAAATCGTAGAACCGCTGTATCCGCAATATTGGCATTCGAAAAATTGTGAATTCCGTTTGTTTGAATATGAATACGGAGTAAGGAGAATATCCTTCAGTTCCCAATCCCAAGTCAATTTACTCAAGTGATTTCCGCCGTGATCATTCTCCAAAGTTTCGTTCGTGAAGAAGCAGAGCATTTGAAGTGCAACTCCAAATAACGTGTACGCACTGATAATAATCAAAACGAAACGATTCAGCATATATCATCGTAAGTTTGAGAACCAAAATACATACGGAGTATATCCACCAGTATATTCGCCCGTGTTTGTTTGCGTCTGTCGAAGTTCCATACTCCATTCCTGTAAAATATCGGCACAAATCCAGTTCCCGTAAACATGTGGGTGCTTAATTGCAGTTGAGACACTGACTCTCGGAGGTTTCGCGGGATATCCATCCGGAATAATAATCTCGAAATGCAATGGAATATTTTTAAAAGGACCACTTCCTGGAGTCAACTCCAAACAAGCGTACACTTCCAGATGTTGTACCCCGCATTTATATCGATCGCAAATATAACACCAACCTTGATTCGAAGCCGGTTTTTCACCCACGTAATGTAGTTTAATACCCGGATAGTCGTCTCTGAGGAATTCAGCAATGTCTCGGAATAGTCGGTTTGAAGAAACCACGGCGAGAGATTTGTGGTGGGAGACACCATTAGAGACGATTCTGAGAACTTTGGTCATTGGCAGAGGATTTAATGGATGATGAACGATTTGTTTTTTGCCAGTTTATATCTGTGTGTGGCTCAGGCAAAGTCTTGGTGTGGCTTGCCTACTTTTGCAAAGTTACCCAATCCTTCCCGACGTCTTTGTTGAACTGTATCAAACAATACAACTACATTTTTATTCAATCAAATCTGTTGAGAATCGAGCAGAGATTTATTTTTTCTGCAAGCCCCATTAATGGAAACATTCCCATCCCTCCAGACACGTTAAACGCCTCAAACCCACTCAATCTCAAAATCCTCGTTGCATAATAAGCCCGTTGTCCAACTCCGCAATACACATTGATCTTTTTTCCCTTTGGAATCTCACCCAATCTCTTTCGCAGTTCTGGAAGCGGGATATTTACTGCAGATCCGGCGTTTTTAGCTCGAAATTCTTCTGGACTTCGTACGTCGAGTAAAAATCCATCATCGAGACTGTTCCAGTGAGCAACTGGAGCATCGCCTCGAACCACATTACTAGCAACCATTCCAGCCAGATTAATTGGATCTTTCGCTGCTCCAAATTGGGGTGCATAGCACAGTTCCGCCTCCTCAAGGTCGTAAACCGACAATCCACCTGCAGATTTTTAGAATTTCATTTATATCTCAAAATTTTTGCTATTTACCTGAATAGCGGTTGCAACAACGTCAACTCTTTTATCGACTCCTTCTTTCCCAACGGCTTGACATCCCAGAACTTTTCCATCTTTCGGATCAAATAAGAGTTTCAGTTTCATACTTTGCGCTCCTGGGTAGTATCCCACATGATGATTCGGATGAAGGTAAACCTGAAAGAAATAAAAATTAAAATAACGTATCCAAAAACTTCAAAATTCAATATCCAAAGACCTTTTGATAAGTCAACCCAATTCTTTTCGCTGTTTTTTCGCTCACCCCCGTACAGGCTAACGACAGATCAAACACCTTACAAACCGCCGTTCCTTGGATCCCTCTATATTTACTAGGCCGTCCCATAATCGCATCGGCGGCAACTCTTCCCTGACGATTTGCTGGACCTGCAAGCGGAACGACCAGCGGTTGTTTGGTAACAAAGTCAATTGTTTCAACGCAATCGCCTACAGCATAGATATTAGGGTCGCTGGTTTGCATGCTATCCGTCGTGTAAATTCCACCCGTCACGCCAAGTTTAATTCCAGCAGTTTTTGCAAGAGCCGTGTCTGGGCGAACACCAATTGCAAGGATAATAATCTGGGCAGTAAAGAACCTCCCGGATTTAGTTAGAACCGTAAGTTTACCATCCGCACTTTCGAATCCAGACACCTCTTCGCCTAATTGAAGATTCACACCTTGTTCTTTGATATGCTTCTCAACGCTTTCCATCATTTCAGGATCAAATGGAGGCATTAAACCAGATGCTACTACAGTGGTTTTAATTCCGAGGTGTACGAGATTCTCCATCATTTCCAAACCGACGAAACCTCCGCCAACAATAACCGCTTCTTCCACGTTGTTCTCGGCCATGAATATACGGATCGCCAAACTATCAGGGATATTTTTTACTGTAAATATCCCGGGTAACTTGACTCCTGGGATATTGGGGATGATCGGATAGGATCCTGGAGAGATTACTAATTTGTCGTAGCTTTTGTCGATGGTCTAGAAAAATAAGGTGGCGGGTAGCATTTTTAACATGGAATTACATCGTGATTCTCACCTCGCCATCACCATTTCGAATATGTACTTTCATACTCACTGAATCAATCCAAACAACTTCGTGAAGAACTTTAACATCAACATTAAATCGATCTCGAAACAATTCCGGACTCGCCAAAAGTAACGAAGATTGTTTTTCTATTATTTTTCCAACGAAATACGGTAGCCCACAATTTGCGAAAGAGACGTATGGTCCTTTTTCGTAGATTGTAATTTTGGCATCTTCTGATAATCGACGAAGTCGGGCCGCACAAGTTGCTCCTCCCGCAACTCCTCCAATAATTACAATTTCCATTCTAGATTTCGGTATTTAAATCTTTTAGAATAAGCGATTAAAGCATTTGATGGCGTGGTGAGAATTTTAACTTTACCAGGAACGATATTTTTGTTGATGGGCTTTATTGCCCAACGTGTTTATAAACTGGAATCGACACGCATTGTGAGTCATATGATCTCCGCGTTTGTCCAGCTACATTACAAATCTATTACTAATCATGGTCACACACAAATGATAACAATACGAAAGATATATGTATTACTTGATTTCAATATATGCGGTTAATTATCAATAAGAAAACACATCCCATCAACGCTGCAAACGTTTCCCTTGAACTCTGATCAATGCTGCTTTTCTACGTTCAAAAAGTTCTTTCTTACTGAAGTGCATGTGATAACCGAATCGCTCAGAGTCCAAAATCGCTTCCTTTAACATCTTGCAAACCGATTCTTTGCTTCCACTCTCATATCCCGCGCCAACCAATTTGAAAAACGCTCCGTAGTTGTTAACGCCTTGAATGACCTTAATCGCATTAAACGTGTTGGTCAAGATTTGCTCGTCAGGTCTTCCAAAATTTCTTTCCAATGAATCAAGAATTACGGCATTTGTTGTTGATTGCGAAGGTCTCAAAATCTTCGTTAAGAAGTACACTTGGAATAGCAATAATCGCAGGGAAGTTTGAGTTGCCGTGAAAGTCTCTGATAATCGTAGTTCTGATACCGCATCGGTCTCAAGGTACGCCAAATGGAGGTAAGGAAATACAGCGTTCTTATTTGGGCACGAATCGACTTTTCTTCTTAACATCCACATCACCGTACGTGAGAGGAATTGGGGAATCACAACTTTCGAAACTTCATTGTTCCAGTAATATTTCTGAGACAATCCAAGATAAATCAGCCATTCCCCAAGATCCGGAGTTTTATCTTTCATTCTAAACTCTGGATATTGCACAAAATCGGCGACACGAGCTTCAATCAGTTCACCGAGTTCAGGAGTTCGTTTGATAAGAGATAAAACGAGGTGGAGAACAGAAACATAGCCCTGGACCGCTTTTTCACTTGCCGCGACCATGGTTTGACGATCTTTCCCTGATCCGACTTGTTTAAACAAAGTCAACACAATATTATTCATAAACTTCACCAACAAATTCAAAGTAGCCGCAGATTCGTCAACGCTTTGGAGAGCTTTGACGTTTTTCTTGATGGTCAGTTTCGCCAAATGTTTCGCACACTCATTGAATATCGTAAAGGAACGCGAAAAGTGGTCCTCGCAGATGGCAAACGGAAGAAAGTACTCAAACTCATTTTTCCAGACGGATTTGCGAACCTTGTACTCTTCAAACGCTTCGTAACTCAAGTACTCGAATTCCGATACCATCAAGCCTTGATTACCATCCTTTTCGAAATGAACGCCGAATCCCAAGATGGCATTTTTGTAATCCTCTTTAGAGTAAAAGCAATAAAGCTCTCGCTTAATGGTTACGATTTTGGTGATATCGTGAACAAGAGGTAACGCATTCTTCACGATCGGGAACATTGATGTCGGAATCAATTCCAAAATCTGCAACCAAAGTTCTGTCGGAACTCTCAACATCAAGGCATAAATTTTAACGGCACGTTTTCGATATTCCACATTCATGGGAAAGTTTGGTGTTCCTTTTGATTGTGGTTGCCTCTTCTGCGTGATACGCTTTTCGTGCAAAAGTTTGGAAACGTAGACGTCGTCTTCTAAATCCTCCATGATTTCCGATCCATCGTATCCGCAGTGCTTGCAATCGAATAACTTGTTGTTTGTAGCATAGCTGCAGGATTTCAAAATGTCAAAAAGTTCCCAATCCCACTGCTGTTTTGAAGTTCCGCCTTGGATGTTTTCGATACTCTCATCGGAAAGAAATGACAGCATTTGAAGAGCGACTCCAAATAAAGTATAAGCACTTTAATTATTTAAATGAATAAAAATTAAGTAAAAAAACAACACCCAGCGAAGTTGGTAATATTTAATTTACAAAATTAAACTTACGGAGTATATCCACCTCTGTAATTCTCACTCTTCGGAACCTCAGGTCTCGCATACCGATTTTCTTCATTCGCAATCAAAATATCGGAACAAATCCATCTCTCATAAATATGTGGGTGTTTAAGTTTCGTCGACGCAAGAATTCGTGGTGGTCGGGTTGGATAATCTGGCGGAATCAATACTTCAAAATGTAACGGAATGTTTTGAAATGGACCGCTGGATGTGGTAAGAGTTAAACAAGCGCGAGCTTCAATTTGGACATCGTGGCATTCATCACAGTCCAGGTATCCGCACGTCTTGTAATTGCCGAGTTTTTCTCCTACATAGTGGACGGAGATTCCGGGGTACGGGTCGCGGTAGATTTCGTTCAAGTCGTGGAAGAATCGTCTGAAAAGTTTCATTTTTGGCCTTCCGGTTTTTTTTTCTTCCTTGTTTCACAATCAGGCGAATCTTGAGCCTATTTATTAAAGTTCAAAATTTGAAACCAACATCGGTTGGAATGCGAATCGATTGCTTGAAGCTGTGTAAAATATTGTATTCATAAAATATAAATGCGTTATTCAAACCAAATGCAGTAGGGTCTTCAGCCGTCACAAAACACAACAGAAGTAATTCGACAACAGTGCCTTGTTTCAGATTCAACGTCTCTCTGCAATCTCGCACCTTTCTGCATCAATTTTAAACATCTTAGCATTAAATACACAAAAAATAAAATGGAATATAAGGACGGATCAAAAGTTTGCGGCATTTTGATCCACTCTCAATTTCTGATTGATATTGGCTCTGTCCCTAACGAAACGACCTCTGATCAATATGTCAATTAAAATATTCTAATAAAGCAATAAATATATGCAATTTATATGTCATTGGAACTGAATTACATTGCTCAAGAATGAAAAGATGAATTCACAAAAATTTTTGATAGCTTTTGTCCAAGTAAAAATCAATCTAGTCAAGCAGATTGACCCTAATCGCACATTTTAATAAATAATAATTACTCAAATATAATCCGCGTCTGTTGATAATTATTGGAATTACTGTAATCACAGTTTTATAACCCAAAAACGCAATAGAAAATGATATACATGCTTGATCGGTTCTTTTTAAATCTCTGATTTTAGCTATGACTATAATGTACGCTAAATCTTGATTTTAAATGAGACGGAAAGAAAACAACATCAGGAGATGGTGATCAAGTTGGCTATTAAATTGGTCGTCAAAACACCGTGTAACCCAATTTTTTCACAAATCATTTTAAGTCACAATGGATGCAGCTACTCTCGCCATTTGCTCCGTATTTGCCGTATGGCTCATTTTATCCATCATTTCACCTATACACCTAATTCTCCTACTCATCACCCTGTTTTCTGCACTTCTTTATGCTGTAATTAGTTCTTCCTACTTTTTGTTTTCTGAATTTATTTTCCCCTTCCTCCCTCCCCTTTGTTTTATGTTTTATGGACTCGGAAAGCGCGTCATTATTGTTGGTAAGTTAAAATTTTTGGTTTCAGGCTTTTTTTTTTTGCTTACTCGGTCTTTGCTTGTGTTGGTGAATTTCAATTGCTGTTGTAATATCTTCATTTTCCTTTGCTAAACGTTCAGTTGTGTTGATATGTGGTTCTTATATCCGCTCGCTGTTGAAGTTTTCAGTATTGGCAAAAAAAACCATTCCTCCAAGCTGCGTCAAAGGTAATGATGGTCCCAGCTTTCACCCAACCCATTTTCTTCCTCAAATAGATCCACCTTTATCCGCCCCAATTTCCGTCGTTACGAAGACTGAATTATTCAGTCTATCAGGAGCTTTGCATTGGTTAACTCGTTCGGCCTCGTCCTAATTCGGTCCATTCTCTCTTCTTGTTCCGGAACCCACCATCGACGATATTGAAATCACCCTCTACTTCCTGCCCAACCAATATCTTTGGTGACGCCCCTGGTTTCGAATTCGATTTTGCTGCGTCGGATTACTTTGAGGTCATTCCCACGAGAATTCTCCGTACTGCCGTCCAACCTGTCATGCCCTCCTCATCAGCTCCGCCTGTCTTAAGTCCATCTAGACCCTTTCGCAGAATTCCAAGTCCTCCGCCTCGCGTATCTCGTCCTTTACTCGATCCTCGCATATTATGGGGACTCGACGATGACAATTCAAATGAGACCGACGACGACAATTCAAATGAGACCGACGACGACATTGCCCAACCTGACGTTCAACCGACTCCGTCATCACCATTACCACCTACTTCACCGTTGCTTCTCAGTCCACCTCTCAAATCCGTGACTGAAAGTTCACCACCACCATTAATTCTCGATGATTCCGTTGGCTGTGTGTATCCCCAGGAACACACTTCTATGGTATCCCCCTCGATGGAAGCCACCTCACCAAACGTTGTCGAAGTTGAACCCGCGAACAAATCCGTGTGTCAGAAATTGAATTCGGCTGGAGACGTTCTTGTTATTTCTGAAAACTTGAATGATGTACGAAATTCGCTTTCAAATGCTCTCGAGACGAATTTTTCGTGAAAACCCCTGTCTCCCGTGAAACCAAGTGCTATTCCGGTGCCAAAGTTTGGATTTGCGCGGTCGGCAAAGCAATCCTCTCAAGTTTACCCTCCTCACTCAAATTCCCATTCCCAAACTCCCAACCACTTCCAAATCAAATTTAAAGGTTGAGATTGAAAGATTGAAGGCGGAATTGGAGAAATCTCGGGCCAGGGAACAGCAACTCGAACAATCCGTAAAGAAGGTCGAGTATTTGATGTCGGAAAAAGAGTTGAAGGCAGAAAAGGAATTGCGGGCTGCTCTGAAGACCGCTGAGGATTGTTCCCGGATTATTGATCAGAAAGATCTCGAACGGAAAGAAGTTGAAGCAAGATGTTCCGGATTGTTGTCGGAGAAGGAAGAACTTGCAATGAAGGTTGATTCTTTAAAAGCCCTGGAAGATCAAATTCGAATAATGGATGCGAAAGAATCCGAATTCAACGAGCTGAAGTCAGCACATGGCAAGATGGTTTCTTCTAAACAGGAACTCCCCGTGGAAATTGATTCTTTGAGATCAGAATTACACTCGTTGGAAGGAAATCAATCTCTGGACCGCTCTCAACGTGAAATGGAAATTTGTTCCGAGTTGGAGACAGTCAGGAAAGAGAAATTAGAGTCGGACAAGAGGAAGTACCAGGAGATTGACGCCCTGCTTTCGGAAAAATCTCGAATTGAGGATTTGCTAGAGTCTCTTCGTTCAGATTTTGCATCTTTGCAGCGGGAACGTGATGAATTACTGATGCAAAATGAACAGCTGAGAATATCGTTGCAGGAAAGTTCTGAACAAATCAGAGGGCAGCGGGAGGTTGAACAACAATTCGAACGTTTGAATGCAGACATTCGGTTGCGCGATGAGAGAATAGTACGATTGCATGAACAATTATCGCAGAAGAATACCGAACTTGGGACCTTCAGTAATCGATTACATACTGAATCGTCACATTTCTCCGATGAAATCCAACGCTTGCAAGCCGAAACACATCAAATTTAGAAAACCATTGAAGACTTCCGTGCCAGATTTAATGCGGAGGTAGAATTAACGGCGACTTTACGCGATGAGAATTCGAAGCTCGGTCAGAATATCTCTGAGTTACAAGCGAACCTGAATGCAAAGGATTTGCAACATCGTAACCACTCGGAGCAGATTTTGACCTTGCGAAATGAAGTTGAACAGTTGAACGCGTTGCGGAATGCCGAGAATTTCGATTTGGAAGGTCTTCGCTCAACAACGAGATCTGTCGGTTGAGGATTGAATTGGAGAATCTTCATGCGTTCAATGTTGAGTATGAATCGGAACTTACGACATCGCAGAGTTTGAGAAGCGATTCTACTGAACTTCGCAAGTGCATCAATAACTTGAGAGTAGAGATTGAAAACAAGAATGGAAAGATGGAGACGGATTCGGGAATTTTGATGCAGCTACAGCGAGATTTGGACACCTTGGGCGCTGAGAGAACGAATTTTGATGCCAGAATCCGTGAATTATCGCTCTGTTGATGATTTAAATTCGCGATTAAGCAAATCAGCAGAAGCCAACGCAATGATGAAAGCGAACCTCGACCAAATCAATGCTTCGAACGAGCAACTTACGAAGGATAATGTTGAGTTGGTGAATCGGTTGAAAGCGGTCAAGATAGAGTACAACAAACGGCTCGCTGATATTTCGATTCGAATCACGGAACGGAATGAGAGGGAAAACTTCTGGTTGAAGCGTGAGTCCGAATTGTTGAAGGGGAACAAGGAAATCAAGGCTTGGTGGAAGAAGCATGTGGCAAAAATGGAGGCCGAGCTTCCTCTTCATTGCAAGAATTACGCCGCGGACATGTTGAGGATCAACGAGAAGTTGAAGGAGGATCTGGCAAAGGTACAATTGGAGAACCGTGCCTTGAAGGATAAAATGAAGGAATTTGATTCGTTTGTGATGATGAGTGCTAACGACGCCTGAGAACTCGAGCTGCTGCAATTGCAAATGCGCGGTCCGATCACTTTGGCTGCCTCTCAAGTCACTCCCTCCCCGTCAATTTCCCAGTTCTCTTCTGCGGATTTGAGTAGTGTTTCTAGCTCCTCAAGATCCGTTGGATCAACTTCAACTTAAGGTGTGGAGGAAAGGAAGTAGCGAATTCGAAAAGTTGACGAGGACTCCGATTGACTTTCTGTTCAGACACTTTTTTTTTATGATTATTTTCATTGTTATTTTTATTTCATTTTTTTTATTTATTTGTTTCATAGCTGTTTTCATTTTTTCCTCCTCCTTTCTTTAATAAAGTTCACATCCTTATAACTTCCGTTTTCACAATATAGTATTAGCTTCTACTTCTGTTTTTTTTTTGGAAGATTCTAAAGTAGCGCTTCTATATTCATTCTCGACGCAACGTAAATAACACCCTCATACAATTGTGCAACTGTCCCGACTGCCAGAATGAAGTATTTACTGACGGTAAAATGTCCATTTTTTGAAATTGGCCTTTCAAACCGAATATAAGTAGCGAGATGGTAATCTTAACAAGCCTAAATTGAAAGATTTCGGAAAATTGAGTTCAAATAGGTTGAAATAATTTGTGAATTATTAAATAAAAATGGAAATGGTTCTCTTCATTTTTCGTTTTCGTGGCTTTGTGGCCTTTTTTGTTCAATTTAACAAAGATGGACTCGCCATACGATTACACAGAAATGCACCCGTCGCTCGCCCCCTTGTCCGCCATAGAATCAACTCTGCGCTGCTCTATTTGCAAAGACTTTTATCAAGTATTCTATCCGCTTTTTAGCTTTTCTTCGAAAATTGATTAATTATCCAATACATTTTCTCTTTACTTTCCTTTCTTTTCTCTTCAGGATCCACTGACAGCGGAATTCTCGGGCGGCTGCAAACATTCTTTCTGCTCTCTCTGTTGGCGAACGTATTTTTCAAATTCTTCTGGCTCAGCCAATAAATGTCCGGACTGCGGGTTTGAAATCAAAGATATTGCGTCAGGCTTAAAGAAGAACGTCGGACTAAGTTGTGTGGTGGAGACTTTCAAAGCTCAGAGAGAAGAACTTTTGAATGCGTTAAAGAATTTAACTCGGACACAAAAGCACGAAGAAAGCAACCACGATGATGGTGAAGAGAAGAAAATGAGGAAATCAAAGCCTTCGATTGTTAAAAAGACGAGTTCTGGTTCAAGTAGAAACAGTGGGGAAGACTCGGACGATGATTTCGTTCCCGAAAGTAGCCAACGTAGTTCAACGAGGTCCAGTCGAAAACGAAAGCGGAACGGCACGGCAACGAGGTTGTCTTCCGATCAGATTGCAACTTCTTGTAGCACGACGCAAGACGAGATAATTGTTTTGGATGAAGCAGATTTCCCATTTTTCGAATCGACTTCGAGCAAATCGAAGACGCAAAGAAATATCCATCACTCAAAGCAAAAAGATGCTAGCATTATACCTGGTAATGTTAATTCAACTGATTTTTCAAGTCGCCGTCTAATTTATGGTTTCTTTGAAAAATAAAAAAAGGAGATCAAGAAGTTACATGCCCAATCTGCGATAAAACACTTCCCTTTGCCGCGCTCAACTCGCACATCGATCGAAACTGCGCAGACGAAACAGTATCAACGAAGCGGATCACCAATAACGCAATCTCTGCTGTAGACCAGAAAAAGATTGAAAGTTTCTTCAGCGGTGATGCACGAACTAGTCGAAACGGAATTTCAAAGATTTCTGCGTTTGCGAGTAAGGACACGAAGCCGAACTTATATTCAGCCGCAACAAATGTGCCAAGAAGTATTTGTCGTCAATTGCGTATGACACTATCTCACTTAGTGTTTTACGGCGAAAGCTGGAGGTAACCACCAGGGATTTGATTATATATCTAATGAAATAATTTTATTTTCGTTGATTGCAGGAACTCGGAATACCATCATACGGCGACAAGAAACAATTGGAATCACGACACAAACACTTTCGTAACCTCTACAACGCAAATTTAGACCGGGACGATCCACGGCCATTTTCTCATTTGTTATCGGAATTGAATGCGTGGGAGAGATTACAAAGTCAATCAAATGGTGCTAGTATCAGTTCGAATAATCATGAAGATACGCGGGAAGATGCAAAGAAGCGGGAGGAGTGGAAGGAGATGTATGGGGATCAGTTTAAGGAGTTGATGGAACGGGCGAAGGTAAAACGGAAAGAGAAAGTTAAAATTGAGGAAGTTGGAAATAAGATTGGAGATGGTTCTTTGGAGGATGTTGGTCAATCTGTAAGTTTAACGTTTGGTGGCATGCGTTGAATATTTATTGATGAGTATCACTTTCAGAATGGGGTTGAATTGAATAATGAGTCAAGCGAATTCAATTCGATATCGAAAAGTCAAATAAATATAGAATCTTAAGCGCTGGTTTCACTAAATCATCGAAATTCTAGTCTTTGCGTAGATTTAAAAACAGAAACAGTATTCAAATCTAGTTTAAGCACATTTAAATTTGCTGACAGATCGTGAAATAAAGAAAACTTGAATCCTTTGTCGACCCCTATTCGTGGACGTTCATTGCAGTATTCTATTTTACACCCGCGCCCTTAACTTTAAGGTACTAATATGTTAAATTTATATACGCCAAAACGTCGGTGTACCTCCAGCAACACTTTTAAAACATTTTTTCCTTAAATAAACTTTGGAACTGTACGCATCAGGATTTTTTTTTATTTGTGAGAGAGAAGTTTTGCTTTACATTTTCAAAATCATATTCGATAGGTTAACTTATATAAAATTGGAATTCAACTCCCCAATGCACCGATGCTTGATTTCATAAATTTTTTTGATGCTTCAGCAAGATTTCACATAAATATACCAATCAACGAAAAGAATATTGAGCAAACCAATTAAAAAAAGCCAAAAAAATATATGAGAAATAATTAGGAAGCGCAAAAAGAATCTGGTGGTATTTGATCTAGATGAATTTGAAAATATTTGCGTATGAATTGACAGGTCAGATTTCGGAGGTTCCACAACTCGAAACATTGAGTGTCTGAATTTGCAAAAAAGAATGGAACATATTTGCAAAGATCATGGCCTGATTTGGCTGTTTTTGTCGTTGTCTGTTTTGGGGTAGTGGCTTGGGTATCCTGGTTGTTTTCTCAAATCTTTTTCCGAAAGTCTCCCCCTTTTCAACTCCTGTATCCAGCGAATAAATTCACCTCGTCGCCATGACTTCTATTGCTCCCGCTCAGCCAAAAAAGGTACTCTCACTGGAACTCTTATTCTCGTTTTTTTGTGCGTGAGAAATTTAACTGTTTGGAATTTTTAGAAACCAGTTTCATGGATCAACCTCGGTATTGGTGCGGTTATCCAAACTGCAGAAGTATCGACATTAGGACAACCTTTCGAAGTAGTAAAAACGCATATGGCCGGTAAATATCATCATGGAACACTCAGTTTTTGGTTCGGCATTAATTTATTTGTTGTTTTATTCTTATAAAGCACATCGTGGCGAGGGTCTCGTGTCAGCAGTAAAAAGTATTTACCAACGAGGTGGACTAGCTGGATTCTGGGCCGGATTAATACCTGTATTTTGAGAAAAAATCGAATGATATTTTGTTTCCCAAGTAATTCCGTTTCTATTTTTTTGTCTCTATCGTATCTTTCGATATAAATAGTGGGCATGGATTGAAGCATCAACGAAAGGAGCAGTTCTGCTGTTTGCGAGTTCAGAGATTGAATATCATTCGAAAGTTGCTGGATTTTCAGCTCCAGTTGCTGGTGTTTTAGGTGGAATGGGAGGTGGAGTTGCTCAGGTTTGTTCTTGTGAGTGATCTTGAAGTTTATTGTATTGATTCCGTTGAAATCAAATTAGGCTTACACTACTATGGGATTTTGTACCTTTATGAAGTACGTGCCAAATTTTGATATCGTAAATTTCACATTCTCAGTATCTCTAATCGCTCGTTATAAATAGAACTGTCGAAGTTACTCGTCATAAAACTGAAGGTGCCCATAAGACTACATTCCAAGTCGCTGCCGAAATCTTCAAGCGAGAAGGAATAGTCGGGATGAACAAAGGTGTCTCAGCTGTTGCTTTACGACAAATGACCAACTGGGGATCAAGACTCGGAATCAGGTATGTTTTATATCTCACCATCAAGAAAATATTAAATATATTCTTGTTTAGTCGAATCACTGAATCAACGATACACTCATTCCTCCCAGAATCAGAGAGAAATAAACCACTACCTACCGGATATAAACTTCTCTCATCGGTAATCGGTGGAGCATTAGCATGCTGGAACCAACCTATCGAAGTTATCCGAGTAGAAATGCAAAGTCAGGTTAAATCTGCTGACCGGCCTGCAAAGATGTCGATCGCGAATGTCGCAAGGTACATTTATCAGAGGGATGGGTTGATCGGATTTTACAGAGGCGTAACTCCACGGTAAATATTGATTGATATAGGATCCACATCATCTTCTAATTGATATCTGTTTTGTAGAATTGGACTGGGAGTTTATTTAACGGTTTGCATGGTGTTTGGAGGAGATGAATTGAAACGATACGCTGCAAACTGGGATAAGGAGAGACGTGCGAAGAAAGCTTTGGAAAAATAAGTGAGATAAAGCCAAATGACAATTATATCTCTTTTAATAGAAAGTTTAATTCTTTTTACTCTAAAATTATGAGTATTTTGAGTCCCCAGTTCACCGAAGTTCGCTGCACATGGGCTCAGGGTTCGTATCACCCGGATCGAAAAAAATCCAACCTGCAAAACAACACGAAATAGTTTATGCCGCCAGTTGCGTTAGAGCAGTACACTGTCCAGACTGTCGGCGAGAAGGAGACGGAGATTACGCTATGTATGCGAGATTTTTTCCCTATAATTTTGAAGTTGACTCAAACGTGTTTTTCTGCGACTTAAACATAGACGCCCTCGCTGCTGTCGGTGTGCTCGCTTGCATTAGCAATGTGTGTCTATCGGTCTGGAACTACACATTCGGTCCAGCAAAACAACGGAAACTCAATTTAGCGTTAATTGTCTTGGCCGTGTTGTTTATCTTGATACCTGCGATAGATATTATTCAGAATTTTGCAATATTTCATGATCAAAATCCGAAACATACTATTCAGTTTCTCAAAGTTGGGTAATGCGATTTATTGTATTTCGAATTTAGTGGAGATACTAGTACTAAAAATATTTTGAATAATGCAGTGGGTATCCACAATTTGAGAAAGAAAGTACCCCGGAAGATAAGGAATGGAGACGACGTGCAGTAGTGATTGGAAATCTCTACATGATAGTGAAAGTCCCGCTGATGAATCTGGTGAGACATCAATTTTTCTGTTGTACTGGAATTCTTATTGAAGTTAATGTATAGCATGTCGTTGCGTTTTATTTTAATTTTAAAAATATCAAAAAACTGCGACCGTATACTATCGTGTGGGATTTTTTGGTATGTTTCTTCTTTTGGACGCTTTGTGTGTGGGTTGCTAACAATGAAGTAGTTTTTAACGTTCATGTTTTTGATGACAGTCTTCATCATACTGGCAAATACTGTTTTCTTAAGTACATTTATGTATTATTCTATCTATATTGCATTTTTCACCATGTTTGTAAACAGTAAGTGACTTGTTATTAAACAAATTGTTTTGTCTCATACTTACCAATTCCCTTTTATTACCAACTCACTTTTAGCTTTGTTCTTTCACCACTTTGCGATTTACTTTATTGTGATACTCTCAAAATTTATCAAACGAAAACGGGAACAAATCACAGCACGGATGACGGAACGAAGCGAAATGAATCTTGAGCACGCGCAGAAGGTTTCAAATTCTCTCTCCATAACGCGTGTGACGGAGAAATTCTCCAAAGGAATTTTCAACTCTTTAATCCTATGCGGAATAATGTTGTGGGCGTCGAATATCTTGTTTGTTGTCGGGTTGCATTTCCCGTTGATGTCGAACAGTCTGTATAATGCTACGTCGATCGTCGTAGGAGTCAGTCATATTCTGATGACTGTTCAGTGAGTGTTTTCGTTTCGGTGTCATACATGACTGAGATTAATGTGAAATATTAATGTGTTTAGGTTAAATTTTACGTTAACTTTTATATCGGCAGTAAGAAAAATGATCGAGTCGTTATCTCCACGCGAAATCCGGGCAGAGTACGAAGAACGACTCAAACAGAGAAGTCCACCCACACAAAAATCAACCAATGCCACCGCAATAGACAGCGGACAAAGCTTGCAGCTACTTAACAACGAATTGCAATTTACAATCGATACCTCTTCAAAATCAATACCGCCAATAAAAGTCACTGAGATCGTAAATCGAGAACAGATAAGCTTAGATTCGAAACCGCGGTCGCTATCTGAGTCGACGATGTTTAACAATGGCCAGCAAAGCATTAATTCTAACAATTCGAATCAAAATTCACGGGATCGAGTTAGTTTCGCGTCTACTGCATTACAAAGTAATGGAAATTTGTCATCAGATTACGGATCATCATCCCGGATACCGCCAGTCGAAATGCAATTAGACACCTCCTCGTCTTCGAGGATACCAAAAGTGGACATGCTATCATATTTGCCGACAAAGTTGAAGGTTATGCGGCCTTACATTGCGGAAAGAGAGGATGAGTTAACTTTGCGGGTCGGGGATATAGTGTATCCGAATTCAATGTTCGACGATGGCTGGGCCTTTGGAAGATGTTTGGATTCGTACGGTTTCTTCCCGTTGACCGTTTGTTCTCCTTTCGATGATGGTTAATATACAATATGATGCTGAAGTACTCACATGAATAAAATATTCGATGACATTGAAGATATTAGTTCAGCCTATTCAATTGGACTTTCGTTCTTAAGGATGAATCTCGATTTACCAGTAGCGACTATATATATATCACTCGACTTCACACACAGTGCAATCTTCAACCGAGATCATTACATTATTTATTTTTTTATTGGTGAAAGACACTGCAAGTAGATGTAAATCATGTGACTTTGTGCGATCTTGATTCCCTGGGATTTCAAATTGGAACGGCCTTTTGCATCAAAGAGCTATATAATATATTATTGTTGAATATTGAATAGACTGCACCGATATCGTGTTAATATAGAAAGCAAATGTATCTACAATCCATCGAGATTTATAATTTTTGCATATCTGGTACGACCAAGGTCAGGGATTAAAAAACAACAACCAGCTCAAACACATCTCCGCGTTATAATAACATGGCTGTTAAGCTGGAGCTGCATACTGTTCAGACAGTTGGCGAGAGGGAGACGGAGATTATTCTGTGTAAGAACCAGCATTAAATTCTTAACTGACCGCAAACACCAAAAAAACTTAATTTCTCTTTATTCATGTAATCTATCCGCAAACTAGATGTTCTCGCTGCCATCGGTGTCCTAGCGTGTATTAGTAACGTATGGTTATCAGTCTGGAACTTTACGTTTGGACCACCGCAACAAAAGAGATTCAATTTAGCGTTAATTGTGTTGGCAGTGTTGTTTATCACGATTCCTGCTGTAGACGTTATTCAGAATTTCGCGATATATTGTGGTCATGATCCTAAACATACGATACAGTTTTATAGAGTTGGGTAAAAGGATGGAGATACTTGTGTTGGTAGTTATGTTGCTCATCATATATTATTCTTTCCCAGCGGGTTTCCCCAGTTTGCAAAGGAAAATACGCCAGAAGATATAGAATGGAGGCGACGAATATTAACGATAGGGAACTTATATTTTATCTTAAAGATACCGCTTATGAACTTGGTGAGTATTTCCAGCGTTTTTTCCCACAATATTAACATTGAGTAATGGTTTTTAGCACGTTGTTGCGTTTTACTATAATTTTAAGAATATCAAGAGACTGAGGGCGTATTCCGTAACCTGGGACGTGTTGGTAGTATCTTTTGTGTTTGTTTGTTGCAATCCGCTGACTTTTGGGATTTCTATTCTGAATAGTTTTTAGGGTTTATGTTTTTATTGACCGTCTTTGTTGTATTGGCATATACCGTTTTCTCAAGGACGTTAATGTTTGCTTCTATGATAATTGCATTTGCGGTAATGTTTATCGATAGTACGTTCAGCGAAATCTTGTTCGCTTCTCATTAACAGATTATTTTTTTTATTTCTCCTGCCTGTAGCTATATTATTTCATCACTTTGCGATTTATTTTATATACGTACTTTCCAAATTCGTGAAAGAAAAACGAGCACAAATCACGGCACGAATGACTGAACACCACGAAATTAATATTGAGCATGCTCAGAAAGTTTCGACTTCGCTCTCGATAGCTCGCCTGGTGGAGAAATTCTCGAAGGGAATCTTTGGCTCGCTGATATTGTGTGGAATCATGCTGTGGGCATCGAATATTCTGTTTGTCGTCGGGGTGCAACTTCCGTTTATTTCAAATAGCCTTCATAATGCTTCATCAATCGTGGTTGCACTCAGTCATATTCTCATGACTGTTCAGTAAGTTTTGGTTGCTATATGACGTTCCCTGAAGTACCTTTAACGTGATTTTCTCGATATAGGCTGAATTTCACATTGACGTTCATATCTACCGTTCGAAAAATGATCGAGTCCCTGTCACCACGTGAAATTCGTGCCCAATACGAAGAACGAGTCAAAAAGATGAGCGAATTAAATTCACAAAGTAACCAAGTTTCGAATGCAACTTTCATAGAGAACGGACGGAATTTGAAGCTTCTGGAAAACGAAATGCTCGTTGTAGATACCTCTTATAAATCATCTGTACCTCAGCAACAAACAACGGGCGCATGCAATCGACAAAAAACTCCAAAAGAGTCGATAGCACGATCGCATTCCACTACTACGGCGGTTTTGTGTGAGCAGCCTAGTCTTCGTTCAAGCAATTCGACGTACTCGCGCGATCGAATGAGTTCAGCCTCAACCGTTTTGCAAAGTACTCCACTACAAAGAGAAACGTCCTTACGAACGCCGCAAGATGACAATCACTTACATATCCCCTGGAAGCTGAAAGTAACGCGACCGTTTGTTGGGGAAAGACAGGATGAGTTAACATTACGAGTTGGTGATATTGTTTATCCCAACTCGATATTTGACGATGGCTGGGCCTTTGGAAGATGTGTTGATTCGTTTGGTTTCTTTCCGTTGACGGTTTGTGTTGCTGATGAAGTGGATGGAAATGGGGATTTTGTTGGAAAGACAAAGGACACAGTTTTTGCAGATTGATCCTTTATAGTCACGAATTTTGAATCCATGATACGCATTAGTAAATATATCTTTCAGTGTTGTTCAGTTTCCTGGGATGATGTGTCTTTGCGTGCTTCGTCAAAAGAAAAAATTGCCGGAGTCACTGAAATCCAGGTCAATGGGGGAACGGCTCCCTCAAACTGTAGGAGAGAAATTCACAGAAATATCAATATGTAATTATAAACGTTTGAGATCTATTACTCTCAGTCTTACTTTTGCTACGAATTCACAGATGTTTTCAACGGGTTGACGATAATTGTCTCTCTCGTAAACATAGCATTAGCAGTCGCAAATTATGTCTACGGAGCGCAAAGACAACGATGGTTTAATATAAGTCTGATATTCATTGCGATTTTCTTCATGGGTGCGCCAGTTGCAGATGTCATTCAGAATTATGCGTTCTATGACGGGAATCCGATTCATACTGCGCAGTTTATATCTTTTAAGTATGTACTAAAAATTAATTAACGAACCTCGGTTTCTGTGTTGATGTCGTGTTTTGGAATCTCTGTGTTTAACAAAATAGTAACGATGGGCCTGGGGATCCCGAATTTGAATGGAAAATGACGGTCGTAAGGCTGAAAGGAATTCAAATGCTATTTTTGGTCATCTCAATGAATATCGTATGGTTAAATTTTCTTGTTTTACTGTAAAAAACGACCGATTTCAAAACTTTTCTTTCAGCATGTGGTATTGGTGTACTTCAAATTTACGATGATTCGATTACTATACCCTTTCAGCAAGATATGGGATTTCGTGGTATGTTTACATGTTTGTGAAGAATCGAAGATTAGGCGTGCTAAATGCAATTGATTTCAAAAGCTGGTCATTTTTATGACGCTATTAACGATTATAATAACGATAAACTTTGCGGTGTTAGGAAGATACTTGAAATTTCTTTCAATTGTCGCTGCTGGAGCTGTTATTCTGATTGACAGTATGTATTGATGGTTCATGAAAGCTTGTTATTTAAACCATTTCTCTTTATAGCTGCTTTATTCCACTTTTTCGCAATCTTTTTCATTCGAGTATTGAAATCTCATATCAATGCAACGACTTCGGGACAGTTAACGAATTCAAACAACGTGTCGTTGACCGATTCTCATAAAAGCAAAACGAATTGGGTGTACAGGATCTTTATTTGGTCTGGGATAACTCTGTGGGTATCGAATATTCTGTGGGTGGTCAGTTATACTTTGCCGTTGGCAGACGATTCGCAGTGGAATTCCAGTTTGATATTGCTGAAAATCTCGAATTTGCTCTCACCTGTTTTGTATGTATTAATTAAGATTTAAAGCTCGCTATTTGTTTGTGTTTAATGTAATAAACAGGTTGGTATTTACAATCACATTTGTAAAGACAGTCAAAGGATTACTCAGACCTCTTAGTCCCGTACGAGGGTCCTACGATGATGACGAAGAAAATACAACGGATTACGATGTTGCCGAAATGGCAGAATTCTCAAGTAGGAGAAGAACAAACCGAATTGGCGACTTGTTATCAAATATTAGTTCAAGTCGAAATCCGCCCGCGTATAAAAGCCAGACTGATTCAGAATCTGCAACCGCGACAAATGGGGCATCGATGACACGAAGTAATCCCATATCACAGCAATTACCCCAATTCTACAGCGACCCAAAACGAAACTCATCCGATCCGTTGGCCCGAATGCCATTGAATCTACCACAATCACAGAGTCAAGCGACGTTGTTGAATCCGCCCAAAAAACTGCGCGTTATACACCAATTTGTCTCCCCAACGCGTGGAGACGAATTATTTCTAAAATTCGGTGACTACGTGCAGTTAGAATTCGAGTTCAACGACGGTTGGGGACTCGGAGTGTCAGAATCAACCCGATTACGTGGATATTTCCCTTTGAGTTGTTGCGATCCAAACGCTACGATTGAGAGCAATAATTTGTCACCACTGGCGAGGACATTGTCGTTGCACTCTGATACACCGGGCTCGTTTAACGATTCGAACTTTCCGATTGAAAAGTTGAGTGACTTGGAAGCATTCCCGGAATACGCTGCGCCAATTCTTTCAAGAACGAGCGATAGTGAGATTACGATGCATGTTGATAATGTAACAACGCCATATCAGCAGTCTACATCAACAAAAACTGCACGAAAAATTGCGGATCCATCGACTCCACCTAAATCGCAATTGATTGTAATTGACTCGTACACGCCGTTACGGGGAGATGAATTGCGGTTGAGCGTTGGTCAGACGATATTATTGGAGAAGGCGTTCGATGATTCTTGGGGCTTTGGGAATATCGAAGAGTATTCAGGATTCTTCCCACTGAGTAAATGTGTCGTTGTTGAAAAGTGAATGGAAAAAGTTACTATTTTTTTTGGCAGTGGATTTCTATTTTACTCTTTTTCTATGTATATGGTTTGATCCTTTTTGGTTGATATCATTATTTAATTATTTTTTTTAATAAAAAACGATGAGAAAATTGTGCTTCGAAAAGGTCAATATTTATGCGATGTGTCCTGGTGGGAGAGATTAATCTCTGATCGCATTAGTTGTACTGTACATTTCTTGCTAGATCGCACAAGATTTAAAAGGAAATTTACAGTACATAATAATCTATTCGAGGCTGAATATCAATTTCGAGAACTTATGGTGTCCATTTTTTTTTTTTTTTTGAAAAATTGTTAAAAAACAACTAAAACAGTTCGGTATATGATAGACCGTGATAATACAGTAATATCATCGACAATAATTAGAAATTAGAGTTTATTAAAACGTTTGCATTAAAAAATAAGACATCGAAAGCCGAAACTGATGAAAAGGGTGGTCTTCCACTTGCACAACGTTACATAAAGAGGCGCTTTTCAAATTTTGAGGGGTCCACAACTCCAACTCATTCCTCCATCCGCAAACGAATGAGATAATCAATACACTATGGCAAATAATGTGACCATCGTACCTCAATCTATTCCCGACAACGTAACGGAAATCGGAATTTGTAAGAGAAACACAAACAAAAAAAATAAAATAGTCTGACTAATTTGTTTTCAACTTTCAGACGTATTTGACGCGGTAACCATTATATTTGCGTTATTCAACCTCTCATTAGCCGTAATAAACTACAACACCGGCTCACCATTACAGAAAAATTTCAACATTTCTATAATATTCACGGCATTGACCTTTGTATTTCCGCCTGTTATCGATATTATTGGGAATTATGCGTTGTATGATAAGAATCCACTTCATACCCAACAATATTTCAATGATTTGTAAGACGGGACAGAAAAGAATTCAACTAATCCAAAAACGTCTAATCGAGAGTTATTTTTAGCGAACCAAATCCGGAGGATGAAGGCTGGGATTGGAAAATTCGAGTCGCGACATTGAGGGTTTTACAACTCGCATTTTTAGTTACTTCGACAAATTTGGTAATTGGCTTTTTTTAACCAAATGTGTTGTAATGAAACTGAAGAATAGTTACTCATTTTTGTTCTATTTAGCATGTGTTGATGTTTTATTTCAATTTCACTAATATTCGATTAATTCAACCATTTTCAATGTATTGGGACTATGCCGTATGTGTTTGTCATTGTATGTGTTTTTGTTTTTCATTCGTTTGATATTCATTTTAGATTATCGTTTTTTATGTGATTGTTACGATAGCGATGTTTTTAATGAATACGGTCTTTCTAAGATATTTGCAGTTTCGAGCGGTGATTTTTGCATGGAGTATCATGTTTTTCGACAGTAAGTTTCCGCTAATTCACTTCTTATTCCTTTCGGAAACTGAATTTACATTTCCCATCCACTACTAGCTGTACTGTTTCACTTCCTTGCGATTTTCTTTCTCGTCAAACTTCGAAATTACATAAGAAACAAAGAGAAGAAATGGACACTTTTAATGCCAATGTCGACAACTGAAGGTGGTATTGAACGCGTTCGTCAGGTTTCCAGGGCAGTTTCTACAACGTCATCACAAAAGCGAACTTCTGCCAGTATCTACAAAACGCTGATTATATCCGGAGCTGTTCTTTTCACGTCAAATATGCTTCTCGTGGCAGTCAACGTTGTTCCAGTGGTTTACAGCAATCAATGGAATCTTTCGAATTTTTTGTTCAGAACTTCGAATTTACTAGCTTGCGTTCTGTATGTATCAGTTGGAACTTCATTCAGAGATATCATTAAAATATTTATTTTTTTTTCAAAAATCAGTTTACTCTTCACATTAGGTTTTGTGAAGACCGTACGAAGATTAATGGCATCAATTATTCGACATCGACCTTCCACAACCACAGATATGAGTATCACACACCTCGAAACACCCAAATCGCCGGAAATCGATCTCGAGCTCGATCCAAAATACCATACGCAGGATACGCAAACACATACGCACGTAACTACTGAAGCTACTGTATCGACGGCAATTAATATTGAGAGCATTACACAATTTACACCGCCGGATTATTCTGAGTTGACCAGGAATAAAAGTCTTGAACGAAATAGTAGTAGAGGCAGCATTAATACCGCCAGTCCGTCTCCTTCGATAGCTAAACGAAACTCATCTGACCTGTTTTTGAACATGCCGTTGACGAATGTGAATGAGGTGCTGCAGCGACATGGAAATATATCGAATGTATCGGGTGGATCTTCACCATTGCGACCTCGGGTGTGTCGAGTGATGCAGTCGTATATCAATTCCAACCGGGAAGACGAAATGCCTTTGTATGTGGGAGACAGGATACGAATCGAGTTGGAGTTTGCGGATGGATGGGCGCTGGGGATTAGTGAAAGTACTGGCAATCGAGGGTATTTCCCGATGATGAATTGCGAGTTGGAATCGACAGGATCTTCCGAGAATAATCGAACTATAAGTCCGATTATGACTTCACCACAGCACCAACGAAGACCGAGTAATTCTGTATCGTATATCTCACCCACTCTCGACAAAAATCTCATACCCATACTCGTTCAAGAGGAAGCTAATGCCGAAGTAACGAGGGGGACGATGTTATTAGAAGGTACTAATGTTAATTTGCTTGTGCAAAATGCACTGGAAAATTTCGAACCCGCGGGTCCGACGACACCGTCAAAATCGATACTGATGGTTGTCTCGCCATACACACCGACGCGGGACGATGAACTAGAGCTACGAATTGGTGATCGGGTGGTGCTAGAAACGGCCTTTGACGATTCGTGGGGGTTTGGATCAGTGGCCAGATCAGAGGAAAAGAAACAATTTGGATTTTTACCATTAACATCATGTGTGGTTTTAACATCAATAAGCGAGAAAAAGAAAGGGAAGAAAGCCTCGTAAAGAAAGTTATTGTGTTTTATGGTTAGGTTATTTTTGAAAAAAGAATTAATTTATGATTTTAAGCATGGATAAATTTTTCAGTTGGGAAATTTTAACCAATCAGAATCCGGAGGATCGATGTCCGGAAAGTATCCACCCTCCTGCATCGCGTGCGTGAGACACATGTCCCATTTTTGAGAATTGCACAGCGCTCGGAATTGAGTGTCTGTCAGTTTAAAATTTTAGAAAAAGTAAAAAGTATAAATTCCACAACGTAGAGAAACAAAATCACTAAAGAACACGCGATTCCAAAAAGGTGGATGGAAAATTAATCAGATGGGTAAGGCAGTCAGTGGCCATGCCCAAGTGTGACAGTGAAATTTTTTCACCCAGCGAATCGAAAACAATCCGAATTCCTTTGTGTTGACGTTGCACGCTGTACATACCCGTCGTTTGGTTTGTAAACACTATGAATGGAACTTACGGTAATCAGACCGGACTAATGGGTCCACCTGGCTCATTGGGAGAACATAAGGTCGGCGAAGACATCTGTCCCGTCCCAGGTTTTCCGATGCCTCCTTATAACAGTAATCCCCAAACTATTGGCTATATCGAAGCGCGATTAATGATTTGTAAACCAGAAATTTTCATTTTATAACTGCCAATTTTTAATTCGTTTTTCAAAATTTAGATATGTTTAATGGACTGACGATAATTACAGCACTTGCTGGGCTAATTTACGCTGTATCTAATTTCTTCCGAAGTCCAAAGCGACAGCGATTGTTTAATTTGTCGATTATTTTCACTGGGTTAATGTTCTTTCCACCGCCCATAGTTGATATCATGGCGACCAGCGCACTGTTTGATGGAAATGAGTTGCATACTCTGCAATATCTGACACAATCGTAAATTATTGTTAAACTATTTGTTAGGCTTTTCTAATTATTTTTTATTGGTTTTACTTTCAAGAAACTTTGGTCCTTGCAATGGCGATGGAAGTGAATTCTTGTGGAAGATTAATGTTGTAAGATTGAAAGCGTTGCAATTGTCGTTGATTGTTGTTTCTGTCAATGTGGTACGTCTTTCATTGCCAAACTTGTTTTTGGCACGTCTAACCGTTTTTACAGCATCTTGTCACCTTTTACTTCAACTATACCAATATTCGAGTTATTCACCCAGTGCATAAAGTTTGGGATTATATTGTAAGAATTTATGTGGCTAGATTTGTTCATTTGAAAATAATCACTGGTTTTTAAAAGTTCCCTGCGATCATGGCCATTATCACCACCGGATTACTACTGTCCTTTACGGTATTTCTGAGAGCTCTGCAAGATGCAGGAAACTATATCGCCGCTGGTGTACTTTTGTTTGATAGTAATAACAAATTTGGATCATATTTTGTTAATTATTAAATTTTTTTTCATCCAATTCTAGCGCTTTTATTCCACTTTTTCGCAATACATTTTCTGGTTGTTATTCGTCGTCACTTGGAGAGAAAATCTGGCGACGCTCAACAATCGGGGACGGGAAGAATGAATTCTCGAATATCAACTACTTCCTCGCAATTTCGAACACGTGCGGGAATGTATCGCACGCTTGCATTTTCAGGGACTATTCTATGGATTTCTAATATTCTTTTTCTGACGGGATTTCTACTTCCGAAATTTTACAATTCGGAATTTAACACGGCAGAGTTCCTTCATAAAATTGCAAACTTGACACAATGTGTTTTGTAAGTTACATTGTTTCCCATGTTTTTTCAGCGAGCTTTATGCTAAGATTGTTCTTTTGGTATTGTGATAGATTACTGTTCACTGTAAGTTTCGTCAAAACCGTACGAAGGTTAATGAAATCGTTTGAGCCTGTTGCGGGTGTCAAAACGTCAATCAGTTTCGAAATCGATACGCAAAAGGAAGCCGAAACGTATCATCTAACTCATCTCAAACAGCAACAAAACAATCCACAGGTCGGAAGCAGAACCGATCTCTCTGAAGCGACAACGGTACACCCGACATCGCCCGATCGCATACCTCCAATGCCACAAAATTTCCAACAGCACATGCAATTGCAGAATGACATGATTAAGCGAGTAAATAGCCCGAGTCCGAAACGATACTCTTCGGATCCATTTTCGAGGATGCCGCTGAACATTGCAGAACAGCAGCGGAATTCGGGCGGTAGCGGAGGAGGGTCCAGCCAGCAATCATCAATACCGATGCAAAATGTTATACTTACGGTTGTCCGACCGTTTGTAAACCCAAAGCGAACCGATGAGCTCGTACTGCACATTGGAGATCGAGTAAAAGTCGATATCGAGTTTCAAGACGGATGGGCACTTGGTATCAGCGAAGCAACTGGAATGCGAGGATACTTCCCCACAAGTTGTTGCACAAAGACGCCGACATACGATCGCAAGGGACGAATAGATATGATGGCATTACGAAACGGCGGCGATAGTGATTTCTCACCACCGCGAACGTTATCACTACACTCGGAAATATCATTCCCAAGTTTGAAAGGGCCATTATCGCCTTTGAATCCCTCGTATTCATCCAATTCGAACTCTTCGAGTGGGCAGAAGAAAAGCATGTACGGAACTGGAGATACACCCCCACCGAATCTGAAAAACTTAACATCATCTATTATGCCGCCTCCGCTGTCACCACCACCAAACCAGATACCTTTTGGCACGCCACCATTAAAACAAATAGCATCACCACAGTACAATGAAAAAAAATCACCACCAGCATTCTCGTCGCCGCCCTCATCACAACAAGCATTTTTCCCGCAAATGGGAGCCAAATCATCGAGCATCTCGTCACCCGACCAAAGTTACAGTCCGTATCCGAATGAAAAGAAGAATGCGACGTTCCATGGTAAAGTCGCTGACCCGACGACGCCGCCGAAATCAGAATTAATTGTTATAACGCCGTATACGCCTTTACGGGGTGACGAGTTAAGGTTGGTTGTTGGAGAACGTGTATTGTTGGAAAATGCGTTTGATGATGCGTGGGGATTCGGATATGATGGTAAGAAGGCGGGATTTTTCCCGTTGACCTTTTGTGTGGTTCTAAAGGAAGCCTGAAAAAGAGAGGGAAAATGTCTGTAATAGTTTTGCGCTTTTTTCTTTTGTTACTTATTTTACAGTGTGCTTCTATTGGCGACTACAGATTCGCTTTTTTTTTTATTATTGTTTTTTAAAAAGATGAGGGGGGAAAAAGACGACTTCTTTTTAGAGGTAGATTTTTTTAAGTTTTTTTTTTCTTACTGTAGATCATTAGTCAAGTAGTGTTTCTTTCCTGCTTTTTTTGGTTTTCAAAGATGGTTTAATTTCTATAACGATTTATTGCTTTTCTCTCTTCATATCCAATTGTTCTTTGAAAAAGGTTTCTAGTTTTTTCTCTTGTGTGATACTTTTTTTTTTTTTTTTGCTTCTTATTATATAAAAAAGTTTTATATTTTCCGATCTATCTGCCAACGAGAAAATAAATGAATTCTCCTTGAAAAAATCAGCCTCATGAAAAATCAAATTTTCGCAGTGTGGGGAGTCCACCTCCCCGATTCGCAAATCCAACTACAATCAATTCTAAACAGTATTTTATTCCTTATAATCCCACACAAACTTTTAAAATCAACTTCATTACTCTAGAATTATTACCAACCACCAAAATCGAATTACAAATCAACAATGCACCGGAACCCAACCAAAATCAACCAATACTCACATTCCCATATAGTATTCAAACGAAATATTACACAGCGGATAACCTATCCATATCAATATTCACACCCACCCATAACCCGCAACAATCTGAAAATTTCAAAATCCCACATTCAACTTGCGAACAATGTGATGCGTTATTACTATTCTTCGATCCTTCAATCGTAAGAAACAGAGAGACACAGAAAAAAAAAACAAAAACAAAATTCACACTTATTTCACTTTTATAGCCAGAATCATTCAAATCCATCAAAACTTCATTCACATCATTTATCCCGACATACGACCCAAACATTGCGCTGTTAATTTCTCTCCCCACTCCTGCCCCAGTCGCACCCGCCACCATCGACACATTCATAAACTGGTCAATCGAAAACGGATTTGAATTTGTTGATTTAAATGATTCTGAAGAACCGGAAGCTGATACTGAATTTAACGAGAAATTCGGGGTGGACAGGATTTTAGAAGCTTTGGAGAGTAATATTTGGGACGGGTGTGCACGCAACGATCGAGCAAGTGGTACCGTGAACGGTATTAAACATGATGAAATTATTTCTGATTCGGGTGGTGATGAGGAAGTAATTGGTGATGATGTACAGGGTGTTAAAGTTATGTTTGATCATTTGTTCTTTTCGGGAGATGGTGTTGCCAAGCTTTGTTGGTTGATTTTGAATCTGCGATTGGGAAGCTTCAAGCACTGCGAGGTACTTGAGGGGACAAATTATGTTGATTTGATTTGTGTTAATCGTTTAATTAGAAATGGGACGGACACTTTCGGATGAGGATCGGAGGAACTTGGCGGAGAGGATTGCACTGTCATTTGAAATGTTGGATGAAGAAGAGGGACCAGAGTTTAATGAGTTGGAAGGAAAAGATGTTTCTGAAGAAGATATGGATGAGGCTTTTGGAGGATGGATATCGGCATCTGAATTTCATTCGTTTGACGACAATTGGAAGGAAAAGTCGTTTGAAGAAAATGAAAGAGATGGTACTGATGAGTGTTTTGAGTATCAGCAACTGTCTGATTGAAACAAATACACAAGAAAATTAAGATTTTTTTTGATGTGAGCACGATTTTTTTTATTTTCTGTGAAGGAAGAGGAAAAAAGGAAATAATACGAGGGAAAGTAGGAAAAAAACAAAAAATCAGTAAAATCAAAATATTATAGTACAGAGTTACATACAATGGAATGAATCGAGACGAGTGGGTAGCACCAATACCGGGACGACCGTGTCTGACTGGTTTGTACGAAATCGAGAATTCACCCAAATAATGACCAACCATCTCAGCTTTGATTTCAACCTGAGTGAAGGTTTTTCCATTGTAAACACCAACGACGGAACCAATCATTTCTGGCATCACAATCATGTTACGAAGGTGGGTTTTTACGGTTTCTGGCTTTTCGTTTGCTGGAGCGTTCTTCTTTGCCAATCGTAATTTTTTGATCAAACTGTTCAGGGTAGAAAAACAAGGTTAAATTAAGAAATCAAGATTTGCAGGTGAATTTGCTGACCCCATTGGTTTACGTTTCAGCCCACGTTTGAATCGTCGACGTTGTCGAGCATTGACCAGTTCAATGAGTTGCTCGGATTCGAGGTCGAGCAATTGGTCCAAGTCGATTCCTCGGTAACTGAATTTACGGAAGGCTCTGCGCTTCTTCAATTCGGCAGCTTGGTCAGCGTCGTATTCGTCAGCCTATGAGATTAAAACAAAGAAAATTACAGTGGTTAGAAACAGCTTCAAAGGGAGAAACGTTTTGGGAGTGGAGGAGAAAAGGAACAGAGATTTGGTGGAACGAAAGCATCCATCCACATAGTACGAGGGTAGTGGGAAGCAGGAAGATGCATTTGGGACACATGGGGAGAGTGAGTGCGGGAAAGAGATTTTGGATACCATTTGTGTTACAGGGAATTATTGACACTTGCCCCATTTATTAGCTGGTGAGTATCACTTTGTAGTCGTCTGTGATGTGCATGTTTTCGCGTCTCAGGACTTTGGAGAACTTTTTGCTAATGTCCTCCACCGTGTTGTATATGATCTCCCCTTTCTTCGTCTCTATGATCTCTTCTCGCAGCTTGTCTACTTTGCGCTGCAACTGCTCTCGCGCATTTTCCCTTCGATTCATCTCAATATCCCTGGCCTGCGTCCACCTGTTCACTGCCTTCTCCATCTTTTCAATCCGCTTATGCAATCCCAACTCCTTTTCATTCAATCCTTTCATCACCTTCCCCGGTAAATCCTCTCTCACCCTCATCAACGCAAACTCTTCCGCAACCCTCGTAAAAGGATCCACCAAAATCACTCCTGTTTTCTTATACTTTTCTTGTTCGATTTCTTGCAATGATTTTTGTACTGCTGAGAGTCGGTTTCCTTCGGATGCGAGGAGTTTGACGGTGTCTTTGGCGTGACCGACAAGTTCTACGATTGCTTTGGGCGCACGGTCACTTCCGGGACTGTTGAATCCGTATCGGAGGATACGGATGTATCCACCTAATTGGTTTTTGTATCGTTCAACAAGAGTTGTTTTTAGTTTTGGAAGCGTTATCGAGTGGCTCTACGAATATATAAAAGCAAAGAGTCAAGGAATCGTTCTTTTGGTCATATCATATACAATAATTTACGTAAAGGGTAGCGTGAGCAATTCTGTCCGATTGAGGAGTCTGAAGTTTCGCTTTATTAATCAACTACAAAAGTAAATAAACACAGTTATGAAAATGTCATGAATAAAGTAATAGTAAGTAAAGGAACCTCTTCAGCGGCATGTTTTAAGAATTTCGCTTTAGCAACAGTGGTGGTGATTTTTTCGTGAATAATCAACTGCGAGATCAGCGAACGCAACAGGGCTTTTCTGTGCGAGGCCTTTCGGCTCATTTTCTTTTGCCAAAACCGGATCCCGTGCTTCATTCTTTTTCTTCGTCAAAAACTTTGCGTCTGTCAAAACAGTCTCCCAAATTAAGCTTTTGATTTTAGCATGTGATTGCAATGATCTATTTCAAATACATTAACAATAAATAGCGTCATTGATTTATTCGTTTCTGTCAAATTCTTTTTCTCTTGTTTTCAAATAAACAAGTCACTCATGACCGAGAACTTTAATGGAAAGTTTCTATCCCCGATCCCTTCCCGTTTCCGCTCTGATCTCTTTAAAATCCCCTCAAAGAATAGTCTCCCCTTTCCACCCTCTAAAATCACAACCCCTAAAGATCCCCGATTTCCCTTCAATTTCCACCGAAAAAGAAATCACTCTCGCAAGTCCAAAACAATCCACTCAGGTCGATCAAGACTTTCCCACCGGTCAATCTCCCGAGAAACATTGGCAAACACTTAAAAATGCTGTAATAAAACCCGCCCCTAACCGCCAGTTATCAGTTATCCGGACATGGAGAAGAGGCCATAAACGAGCACCGTTGATTCCAATTTATTGCCGCGTGGAAATCGAGTTGGGATTATCTGATGCTGGATTGAATAAACCAGATGCGCGTTACTGTGTATACATTGATGATGGTCCGTAAAACCAATTTTCCTTCGTTTGTTTTCTTCAATTTCACTTGTATGATGTTTAGGTTTTTACGGAATCGACTACTTTACAAAAAACTTTACTTAAAAAACCAAGTACCAATAACAACCTCCACCACAGATTCAAAACCACCCCTCCATCCATAACTTCAAGACCTCCAACTCACCGAATCCGATACACTCTTATCCCACGGTGAAGACGAAATAATAAAATTACTCCACGAATACGCCGCCAACAACCACTACAAAATCCAATGCACCGGCGTCGGCGTAAATTACAAATCTTGCAAAGAAGACATCGTCCTCTCCGACTCCAACTCAGTCGCCAATATCTTTGCCACAAATAAACCCATTGTCCGGAACTTTTCCGCTGATGATATTCAAATTGATGACCCCGCGGTTAGCGATACACTTTCGCAATCATCTGAAACATCAAGTGTTTGTCCTGTTGATATTCACCAAGACCCAGGCGCCGAAACAACAAATATTTGTAGCGTAACCTCCAAACCCGATGTTCTCAACTCAAACAAAGAAATCCACTGCGTCCAATCCGAAGCAGTAGCAAAATCCGGTGTCGGCCGTGAAGTATTTCTAATCTCCAAAGAAACTCCACCACAACACCACCAACCATCCAACCCCCACACCCAACAAAATTCTGGTATCCCACTCCTTTCAATCCCCCACCACAACAGCAAACCACACAAGCCCCACCAACAACAAAACACAAAATGTTTCCGCCTCCCGGCTCGATTATGGTTCGAGCTCGACAGTCCTTTCAACCCTCGGCCAATGAATCGACGAACGAGCCTGTTCCGCCGCGTGAAAATCTATACAGTATTTAACCCCGCATTCGGTGGGTAATATTACGAGGGTTTCAGTTGGGTATAGGCATCAGGTTGACGTTGACGCGAATGGACAAACTCATTTGGAAGATTATCAAGTTGGAACTTCGAAGGGGATGTGGGATACTTTGATGCATTTGGCGAGGTTGACGAGGGATAAAAAGTTGAAGGTGAGGAATGAAGTGTTTTTCTTTTTGGAGAAGAGTGAGGTTTAATGTGTTGTTTTTTTGTGGTTTGTTAGATTATGTTTTTTAGTAGTACACCGCAAGGTGGTGGAGTTTCGTTAATGAGGCATGCATTGATTAGGTTATTTCATTTACTTAACTTCAATGCCAGTTAGGTAATCCAAGAAAAATTATTTTAACGTTTTGAAAACTTTCAATTGTTTAATTTTTTTTTATTTCGTTTTAGTATGTCGTAAAACCCAACCCGGCAGTATTCCACGTCACGAAACGGAAGGTATTTATCGAAAAATTGTGGCATCTGTTATTTATTTATTTTTTTTCCCGGGAATCTTTGGTAGTTTCATAATGTGTTGCAAGGAGTAGCTCCGAAAAGTGTGCATTTGGAAGATCAAGATAAATCGTTATGGGAAACTTGGACTGAAGAGGTACATAAAATCGATAAATTATATCATATTTCATTCTCACATTCTTTCATTTGTACAGAACGTGGAACGATATTGGAAAGAAGGACCATTCCAAGTTTGTGATGTTGCGATTATTGATGACCCTCAACGTACGTATTTCCCGTTAATATTTTCGAAGGAATGTTTTTGAATCGGTTTTATTGCGTGTATGTGTGTTTTTGTTTAGCGTCCGGGATAATCCCGTATTTGAAACAAGTAAACCCAGACTGTAAAATAATCTACAGGAATCACATCGAAAGTACGTTAAATTTCAACCAATACTTGCATCCGAAAAAAACAAAACAAAACCAAGACAACAACTAATTCCTTCCCTTTAAAAGTCCGCAGCGACTTGGTATCAGACCCAACCTCCGAAGTACACCACGTATGGAACTACCTATGGGAAAAAGGAATAAAACACGCCGATTTATTCATTTCTCACCCGGTGGAAAATTTCACACCGGCTAATGTTCCGGATGAGAAAGTTGTGTTGATGCCGGCTGTTTCTGATCCTCTTGACGGTAATTATTCAGAAACTTTTAATGCTTTAAACTATGATTTAATTTATTTTGATATTATGTAGGGTTAAACAAAGAATTAAGCCCTATTGACATTGAGGTACCCACTTCCATTACTATAATCTTCCTCTAACCGAAACCAAAAAATTATAGTATTACTGGACACTATTCAACAGACAAGCATTCGACCAAATCGGACGCCGAGTAGATTTCTGGAACCGACCGTACTTTATCCAAATCTCACGATTTGATCCATCGAAAGGTATCGGCGAAGTTATCAAAGCGTACGCCCGGTTCCGCCGTGCCGTGCATTCTGAAATGGTTCTTGCTCAAGTCCCCCAGTTGGTTATTTGTGGACATGGGAGTATTGATGATCCTGATGGTAGTTTTGTTTGTCCTTATTTTCAATTTATTTTTTTTTCAATGTTGAGATGTATGGTTTGATTAATATTGTACTTTTTCATAGGAACTGTGATTTTTGAGGAAGTACTTGCGATGTTACAGGGAGAAGTGCATTTGGGAATTTCTGGTGAAGAAAAATTCGTTCGACCAACTTGTTCAGAAAGTGAACTGGGACATATACAAGATGAGGAAGATATTAGTCTTGAATCCATCGCAGCTGATATTATTGTCGTCAGGTACGTTAATTTTATTTTATTTTTTTATTTCCCATACTCTCCGGATTTTATCGTATTTTTTGTTTTTATGGGGAAAAAAAGACTACCTCCTTCCGATCAAATCTTGAATGCTTTATTGCGAGGTGCAAAAGTAGCTTTACAATTATCTATCCGTGAAGGTACCTTTTTTCATTCCGATTTTCCAATACTTTTTTAAACCAAACCGAAACATTTTCATCAAGGTTTCGAGATAAAAGTAACCGAAGCGCTCGCAAAGGGAGTTCCCGTAATCGCCTACAACTCCGGCGGAATCCCCCACCAAATCCACCACGGCCGCACCGGATTCCTCGTAAACTCTTCCCTCTCCTGCCACACCCGCACATCCCAAGTCGCCCGCTACATGCGTCAACTAATCCTCGACACGTCACTATACGACCGCATGTCACGAACAGCGCAAGAAAGTGTTGATGAAGAATATTTCACGGTATTTAATGCCGTTAATTGGTTGTTTGCGGCGAATGCGGTTGTTGATGGGAGTTTACCGGTGAATTCTGATCGTGCGGAGGAGGTTAAGTGTATTGTTAAGGATGCGCAGGTGAAGTTGTTTGAGGAGTTAGGGGTTCCGGAACGTGTTGTCGGTGTTTTGATGGGAGGTGAAATGGGGAAGGGCAGCAAGTTTGATGTTACGGAGGGAGGTGGAATGGAGTGGGGGAATGAACCGCATGGGAAGTGTAGGTACTTGACGGAACGAGATGTTATTGAGTATCAGGCGAGAAATAGAGCTCTGTCGGGTGAAAAGTATTTATTGGTGAAGGATTTGTGGCAGACGGAGTATTTGGGGATTGTTGGTTCAGAGTAAAAGAGTTTGATCATTATCGACTACTGTATCAATGCTTCAAAAGCGCCGCATTGTATTGATTCTTATCAAATTGTTGAAAAATGAAAATTCTTTTTAATTGACTGTGATTGAAAGCCGTCAGATTTGATTGAAAAGGACCTTGTATGCTCCAGCTATCATGCCGGATTCTTCAAGTCCGACATTGTCTCTTTCCCAGCACAAAAAAAATTCTTCGTCTTCGCCAAGCTTTTGTGCCAGTGTATGACTTGGGAAAAAAAAAGATTTTCTCGGTGTCGTGTAAAAGAAACGTTTTCAGTTACTGTTTCTGTTCCCATAATCGTCGGCGAATTGAAAGAGTTGATGATATACATAAAACTCTCCGAAAAGCACTTCAAATTTCAATTTTCCGCCACCGATTTAATTCTCGTTCTAGTTTCTAGCAAGAACCCATTCAAAACGAAGTTACCGAACTTTTCGCCGGAAGGCGTAGACCGCGACACGTAATTTTCTGAATTAAGAAACATAGTCCGTCAAGTGGACATTGTGCCCAAGATATGAGAATGGGATTCAGTTTAAAGGAGAATTTTTTCGCAAACGTCATGCGCAGTAGATTTTTTGGATGCTTATAACATTACATGCGATTTGCAAAATGGTACTGTAAATGTCTTCGTGGTCGTTATGTTCGAAAAAGGTAACTTTTGAATTTATAAATTCGAACGTTGCATCTGTTGTTAAATGTTTTAAAATTTAGATAAGAATCCATTACACCCCTTTTCAAGTATTTTTTCTTAATGTCGATCTGTTTGAATTCTCCAAACCAAAAATGAAAGTGCGATCAGAAAATGATGCGCTTCGAAAGCGAACATCTTTCCTCCATGAAAGGGCGATTTCCGGATCTTAAATATCAATCAGTTCATCTCACAACGGAAATCGAAGCATTCATCGAGAGATTTCTGAAATCGAACGAGTTTCTTTGGTTGGTTATTGGACTGAAGGGCTGCGGGAAGACGCATCATATGCTGAACGATGCGAAGAAGAATTTTACGGTTTTTATTGATGTACAGGAATATAACTCGACGTACAAACTGATTGATTCCTCGTTGGCGTCCCTGAAACATATCTTTGAAGACGACACAAAACACATGGAAAAAAGAAATGAGGGTTGGTTACCTACGAGAAGTTGCCTACGCGTACATTTTAACCACAGTCTTGTTCTTGAAATATCTTCGCGAAAAGTATTCTTCACTCTCACCTACACAGTTTCTATTTTATCAAATCTTCAACTCCGGCATTCTCGAGAAAGTCTTTTCATTAGCCGGCGATTTGGTGGATCATCTTGGCAGCGTTATTATTTCGTTGATGGAGGGAAACCACGTGCAACAAACGGGGAAGTCAATGAAAACTCGAAACTAGGCTTAATCGATTCTTTTATGGGCGATTAAGCACAGGAAATTTGCGAAAAAAGTTCTTTTCTCTGGTTGTTCCCAGAAATTGCAAAATATCGATCATTTCGGTAGCTCCAAACAAAGATAGTTCGGCCAAGCGTGCTTGATTCCGACCGTGGAACTCTGACACCCAAGACTTCGTGCTGAACTTGGTTGATATCGATCCTTCTAAGCTCAAAATGATTTTAGTTGATAATTATCGACCTCTGATTCCAGAGGACCTCGTCTGCGAATTATTTTCCAGTGGACTCAATTGGAACAGGAGATCGAGAGTTGCCGAAGTCGCCGTTTTTGTTTCCTGGAATTCTGGGGACTTACTGTGCGGTGCTTCGTAGTTTCACAAGTTTGGTTTTTGATGCTTTATTAGAAAAGATTAAGCGCAATTCTTCAACTACGCTGCTGTTGCGACTTTTGATTTCCTGCATGCTTAAGTGCAGCGGAATCGGTATACCATTTTCTTTACAAAATAGGGAGGAAAATTTTTTCTTCGATGCTGTTGGTTCCCTTCATCCCGTTTATTATTTCCCATGTCGCGGAATTGTTTCATACTCGCTTTATGAAGGTTACGTGATAGATGCGCTTCATGATTTGTTCACGGATGAACTTGAAAGGAAATCTAATCGAGCCATTGAACCTAATGCAAGGAATTATTTCAAGTGATGAACAGAAATCAAATGCGAAAAGAGTACCGTTTGAGGCGATCGTAATCGGTGAGCTACTGGAAAAGGAAGGATATGTTGGTTTCCCACCTCGCTGCGCAGTTTGGGATCGCGATTGATTACCTCGATTTACATTTGCCATCGAATGAAATTCGAATTTCGGATAAAGCATTCATTACTGATCGACTGCAAATTTATCACCTTCAACATCTTCGAGCGAACATCCTTGCATTTTTGTCGCATGATGTAATTTTGACCTGCGGAATCAAGCTGGGCTCATCGGCCATCAACAAATCTATCCACGATGAAAATGTACAATCCTCTTCTTTTATACTCGAACTCTAAAATAACAAAGTGACAGATCAAGTGCTGGTTAATCTTTGGAAGGACAGCCTTTCAAAATCTCCGCTTAACCTATCAGTTCAATTATTGTTCAAGTTTCCTAGAGTTGATGGGAAAGAGAAAAGCGAGAATATTAGAATATACATTAAGGATGTAGTTGAAACCGTGTTGATTACAGTAACTCTCGACAACATGGACATTTTGTTTTCAGATGAAGTTTGCAGACTTGTGTGGTTTATTTGCAGTACATTCAATCCTTTCATCACCTTCCCCGGTAAATCCTCTCTCACCCTCATCAACGCAAACTCTTCCGCAACCCTCGTAAAAGGATCCACCAAAATCACTCCTGTTTTCTTATACTTTTCTTGTTCGATTTCTTGCAATGATTTTTGTACTGCTGAGAGTCGGTTTCCTTCGGATGCGAGGAGTTTGACGGTGTCTTTGGCGTGACCGACAAGTTCTACGATTGCTTTGGGCGCACGGTCACTTCCGGGACTGTTGAATCCGTATCGGAGGATACGGATGTATCCACCTAATTGGTTTTTGTATCGTTCAACAAGAGTTGTTTTTAGTTTTGGAAGCGTTATCGAGTGGCTCTACGAATATATAAAAGCAAAGAGTCAAGGAATCGTTCTTTTGGTCATATCATATACAATAATTTACGTAAAGGGTAGCGTGAGCAATTCTGTCCGATTGAGGAGTCTGAAGTTTCGCTTTATTAATCAACTACAAAAGTAAATAAACACAGTTATGAAAATGTCATGAATAAAGTAATAGTAAGTAAAGGAACCTCTTCAGCGGCATGTTTTAAGAATTTCGCTTTAGCAACAGTGGTGGTGATTTTTTCGTGAATAATCAACTGCGAGATCAGCGAACGCAACAGGGCTTTTCTGTGCGAGGCCTTTCGGCTCATTTTCTTTTGCCAAAACCGGATCCCGTGCTTCATTCTTTTTCTTCGTCAAAAACTTTGCGTCTGTCAAAACAGTCTCCCAAATTAAGCTTTTGATTTTAGCATGTGATTGCAATGATCTATTTCAAATACATTAACAATAAATAGCGTCATTGATTTATTCGTTTCTGTCAAATTCTTTTTCTCTTGTTTTCAAATAAACAAGTCACTCATGACCGAGAACTTTAATGGAAAGTTTCTATCCCCGATCCCTTCCCGTTTCCGCTCTGATCTCTTTAAAATCCCCTCAAAGAATAGTCTCCCCTTTCCACCCTCTAAAATCACAACCCCTAAAGATCCCCGATTTCCCTTCAATTTCCACCGAAAAAGAAATCACTCTCGCAAGTCCAAAACAATCCACTCAGGTCGATCAAGACTTTCCCACCGGTCAATCTCCCGAGAAACATTGGCAAACACTTAAAAATGCTGTAATAAAACCCGCCCCTAACCGCCAGTTATCAGTTATCCGGACATGGAGAAGAGGCCATAAACGAGCACCGTTGATTCCAATTTATTGCCGCGTGGAAATCGAGTTGGGATTATCTGATGCTGGATTGAATAAACCAGATGCGCGTTACTGTGTATACATTGATGATGGTCCGTAAAACCAATTTTCCTTCGTTTGTTTTCTTCAATTTCACTTGTATGATGTTTAGGTTTTTACGGAATCGACTACTTTACAAAAAACTTTACTTAAAAAACCAAGTACCAATAACAACCTCCACCACAGATTCAAAACCACCCCTCCATCCATAACTTCAAGACCTCCAACTCACCGAATCCGATACACTCTTATCCCACGGTGAAGACGAAATAATAAAATTACTCCACGAATACGCCGCCAACAACCACTACAAAATCCAATGCACCGGCGTCGGCGTAAATTACAAATCTTGCAAAGAAGACATCGTCCTCTCCGACTCCAACTCAGTCGCCAATATCTTTGCCACAAATAAACCCATTGTCCGGAACTTTTCCGCTGATGATATTCAAATTGATGACCCCGCGGTTAGCGATACACTTTCGCAATCATCTGAAACATCAAGTGTTTGTCCTGTTGATATTCACCAAGACCCAGGCGCCGAAACAACAAATATTTGTAGCGTAACCTCCAAACCCGATGTTCTCAACTCAAACAAAGAAATCCACTGCGTCCAATCCGAAGCAGTAGCAAAATCCGGTGTCGGCCGTGAAGTATTTCTAATCTCCAAAGAAACTCCACCACAACACCACCAACCATCCAACCCCCACACCCAACAAAATTCTGGTATCCCACTCCTTTCAATCCCCCACCACAACAGCAAACCACACAAGCCCCACCAACAACAAAACACAAAATGTTTCCGCCTCCCGGCTCGATTATGGTTCGAGCTCGACAGTCCTTTCAACCCTCGGCCAATGAATCGACGAACGAGCCTGTTCCGCCGCGTGAAAATCTATACAGTATTTAACCCCGCATTCGGTGGGTAATATTACGAGGGTTTCAGTTGGGTATAGGCATCAGGTTGACGTTGACGCGAATGGACAAACTCATTTGGAAGATTATCAAGTTGGAACTTCGAAGGGGATGTGGGATACTTTGATGCATTTGGCGAGGTTGACGAGGGATAAAAAGTTGAAGGTGAGGAATGAAGTGTTTTTCTTTTTGGAGAAGAGTGAGGTTTAATGTGTTGTTTTTTTGTGGTTTGTTAGATTATGTTTTTTAGTAGTACACCGCAAGGTGGTGGAGTTTCGTTAATGAGGCATGCATTGATTAGGTTATTTCATTTACTTAACTTCAATGCCAGTTAGGTAATCCAAGAAAAATTATTTTAACGTTTTGAAAACTTTCAATTGTTTAATTTTTTTTTATTTCGTTTTAGTATGTCGTAAAACCCAACCCGGCAGTATTCCACGTCACGAAACGGAAGGTATTTATCGAAAAATTGTGGCATCTGTTATTTATTTATTTTTTTTCCCGGGAATCTTTGGTAGTTTCATAATGTGTTGCAAGGAGTAGCTCCGAAAAGTGTGCATTTGGAAGATCAAGATAAATCGTTATGGGAAACTTGGACTGAAGAGGTACATAAAATCGATAAATTATATCATATTTCATTCTCACATTCTTTCATTTGTACAGAACGTGGAACGATATTGGAAAGAAGGACCATTCCAAGTTTGTGATGTTGCGATTATTGATGACCCTCAACGTACGTATTTCCCGTTAATATTTTCGAAGGAATGTTTTTGAATCGGTTTTATTGCGTGTATGTGTGTTTTTGTTTAGCGTCCGGGATAATCCCGTATTTGAAACAAGTAAACCCAGACTGTAAAATAATCTACAGGAATCACATCGAAAGTACGTTAAATTTCAACCAATACTTGCATCCGAAAAAAACAAAACAAAACCAAGACAACAACTAATTCCTTCCCTTTAAAAGTCCGCAGCGACTTGGTATCAGACCCAACCTCCGAAGTACACCACGTATGGAACTACCTATGGGAAAAAGGAATAAAACACGCCGATTTATTCATTTCTCACCCGGTGGAAAATTTCACACCGGCTAATGTTCCGGATGAGAAAGTTGTGTTGATGCCGGCTGTTTCTGATCCTCTTGACGGTAATTATTCAGAAACTTTTAATGCTTTAAACTATGATTTAATTTATTTTGATATTATGTAGGGTTAAACAAAGAATTAAGCCCTATTGACATTGAGGTACCCACTTCCATTACTATAATCTTCCTCTAACCGAAACCAAAAAATTATAGTATTACTGGACACTATTCAACAGACAAGCATTCGACCAAATCGGACGCCGAGTAGATTTCTGGAACCGACCGTACTTTATCCAAATCTCACGATTTGATCCATCGAAAGGTATCGGCGAAGTTATCAAAGCGTACGCCCGGTTCCGCCGTGCCGTGCATTCTGAAATGGTTCTTGCTCAAGTCCCCCAGTTGGTTATTTGTGGACATGGGAGTATTGATGATCCTGATGGTAGTTTTGTTTGTCCCTATTTTCAATTTTTTTTTTTTTAATGTTGAGATGTATGGTTTGATTAATATTGTGCTTTTTCATAGGAACTGTGATTTTTGAGGAAGTACTTGCGATGTTACAGGGAGAAGTGCATTTGGGAATTTCTGGTGAAGAAAAATTCGTTCGACCAACTTGTTCAGAAAGTGAACTGGGACATATACAAGATGAGGAAGATATTAGTCTTGAATCCATCGCAGCTGATATTATTGTCGTCAGTTACGTTAATTTTATTTTATTTTTTTATTTCCCATTCTCTCCGGATTTTATCGTATTTTTTGTTTTATGGGGAAAAAAAGACTACCTCCTTCCGATCAAATCTTGAATGCTTTATTGCGAGGTGCAAAAGTAGCTTTACAATTATCTATCCGTGAAGGTACCTTTTTTCATTCCGATTTTCCAATACTTTTTTAAACCAAACCGAAACATTTTCATCAAGGTTTCGAGATAAAAGTAACCGAAGCGCTCGCAAAGGGAGTTCCCGTAATCGCCTACAACTCCGGCGGAATCCCCCACCAAATCCACCACGGCCGCACCGGATCCCTCGTAAACTCTTCCCTCTCCTGCCACACCCGCACATCCCAAGTCGCCCGCTACATGCGTCAACTAATCCTCGACACGTCACTATACGACCGCATGTCACGAACAGCGCAAGAAAGTGTTGATGAAGAATATTTCACGGTATTTAATGCTGTTAATTGGTTGTTTGCGGCGAATGCGGTTGTTGATGGGAGTTTACCGGTGAATTCTGATCGTGCGGAGGAGGTTAAGTGTATTGTTAAGGATGCGCAGGTGAAGTTGTTTGAGGAGTTAGGGGTTCCGGAAAGTGTTGTCGGTGTTTTGATGGGAGGTGAAATGGGGAAGGGCAGCAAGTTTGATGTTACGGAGGGAGGTGGAATGGAGTGGGGGAATGAACCGCATGGGAAGTGTAGGTACTTGACGGAACGAGATGTTATTGAGTATCAGGCGAGAAATAGAGCTCTGTCGGGTGAAAAGTATTTATTGGTGAAGGATTTGTGGCAGACGGAGTATTTGGGGGTTGTTGGTTCAGAGTAAAAGAGTTTGATCATTATCGACTACTGTATCAATGTTTCAAAAGCGTCGCATTGTATTGATTCTTATCAAATTGTTGAAAAATGAAAATTCTTTTTAATTGACTATGATTGAAAGCCGTCAGATTTGATTGAAAAGGACCTTGTATGCTTCAGCTATCATGCCGGATTCTTCAAGTCCAACATTGTCTCTTTCCCAGCACAAAAAAAATTCTTCGTCTTCGCCAAGTGTTTGTGCCAGTGTACGACTTCGGAAAAAAAAAGATTTTCTCGGTGTCGTGTAAAAGAAACGTTTTTTTCTGTTCCCATAATCGTCGGCGAATTGAAAGAGTTGATATACATAAAACTCTCCGAAAAGCACTTCAAATTTCAATTTTCCGCCACCGATTTAATTCTCGTTCTAGTTTCTAGCAAGAACCCATTCAAAACGAAGTTACCGAACTTTTCGCCGGAAGGCGTAGACCGCGACACGTAATTTTCTGAATTAAGAAACATAGTCCGTCAAGTGGACATTGTGCCCAAGATATGAGAATGGGATTCAGTTTAAAGGAGAATTTTTTCGCAAACGTCATGCGCAGTAGATTTTTTGGATGCTTATAACATTACATGCGATTTGCAAAATGGTACTGTAAATGTCTTCGTGGTCGTTATGTTCGAAAAAGGTAACTTTTGAATTTATAAATTCGAACGTTGCATCTGTTGTTAAATGTTTTAAAATTTAGATAAGAATCCATTACACCCCTTTTCAAGTATTTTTTCTTAATGTCGATCTGTTTGAATTCTCCAAACCAAAAATGAAAGTGCGATCAGAAAATGATGCGCTTCGAAAGCGAACATCTTTCCTCCATGAAAGGGCGATTTCCAGATCTTAAATATCAATCAGTTCATCTCACAACGGAAATCGAAGCATTTATCGAGAGATTTCTGAAATCGAACGAGTTTCTTTGGTTGGTTATTGGACTGAAGGGCTGCGGGAAGACGCATCATATGCTGAACGATGCGAAGAAGAATTTTACGGTTTTTATTGATGTACAGGAATATAACTCGACGTACAAACTGATTGATTCCTCGTTGGCGTCCCTGAAACGTATCTTTGAACACGACACAAAACACATGGAAAAAAGAAATGAGGGTTGGTTACCTACAAGAAGTTGCCTACGCGTACATTTTAACCACAGTCTTGTTCTTGAAATATCTTCGCGAAAAGTATTCTTCACTCTCACCTACACAGTTTCTATTTTATCAAATCTTCAACTCCGGCATTCTCGAGAAAGTCTTTTCATTAGTCGGCGATTTGGTGGATCATCTTGGCAGCGTTATTATTTCGTTGATGGAGGGAAACCACGTGCAACAAACGGGGAAGTCAATGAAAACTCGAAACGAGAGACTTAATCGATTCTTTTATGGGCGATTGAGCACAGCAAATTTGTGAAAAAAGGTTCTGTTTTCTGGTTGTTCCCAGAAATTGCGATATATCGATCATTTCGGTAGCTGCCAAACAAAGATAGTTCGGCCAAGCGTGCTTGATTTCCGACCGTGGAACTCTGAAATGGCCAAGACTTCGTGCTGAACTTGGTGGATATCGATCCTTTTAAGCTCAAAATGATTTTAGTTGATAATTATCGACCTCTGATTCCAGAGGACCTCATCTGCGAATTATTTTCCAGTGGACTCAATTGGAACAGGAGATCGAGAGTTGCCGAAATCGCCGTTTTTGTTTCCTGGAATTCTGGGAGGACTTACTGTGCGGTGCTTCGTAGTTTCACAAGTTTGGTTCTTGATGCTTTATTAGAAAAGATTAAGCGCAATTCTTCAACTACGCTGCTGTTGCGACTTTTGATTTCCTGCATGCTTAAGTGCAGCGGAATCGGTATACCATTTTCTTTACAAAATAGGGAGGAAAATTTTTTCATTGATGCAGTTGGTTCCCTTCATCCCGTTTATGATTTCCAAGCTCGCGGAATTGTTTCATACTCGCTTTATGAAGTTTACGTGATAGATGCGCTTCATGATTTTTTCACGGATGAACTTGAAAGGAAATCTAATCGAGCCATTGAACCTAATGCAAGGAATTATTTCAAGTGATGAACAGAAATCAACTGCGAAAAGAGTACCGTTTGAGGCGATCGTAATCGGTGAGCTACTGGAAAAGGAAGGATATCTTGGTTTCCCACCTCGCTGCGCAGTTTGGGATCGCGATTGATTACCTCGATTTACATTTGCCATCGAATGAAATTCGAATTTCGGATAAAGCATTCATTACTGATCGACTGCAAATTTATCACCTTTAACATCTTCGAGCGAACATCATTGCATTTTTGTCGCATGATGCAATTTTGACCTGCGGAATCAAGCTGGGCTCATCGGCCATCAACAAATCTATCCACGATGAAAATGTACAATCCTCTTCTTTTATACTCGAACTCTAAAATAACAAAGTGACAGATCAAGTGCTGGTTAATCTTTGGAAGGACAGCCTTTCAAAATCTCCGCTTAACCTATCAGTTCAATTATTGTTCAAGTTTCCTAGAGTTGATGTGAAAGAGAAAAGCAAGAATATTAGAATATACATTAAGGATGTAGTTGAAACCGTGTTGATTACAGTAACTCTCGACAACATGGACATTTTGTTTTCAGATGAAGTTTGCAGACTTGTGTGGTTTATTTGCAGTAGAGAATAAAATCGAATTGGTATTCCTAAATAAGATTAGGTGATCTCGCACATAGCAGCCTTTCCGAAAAGTAAATATCCACCGCAAGTCCTCAACTCAAATACGGCTTTACTTGAAGATAACGTTTCAGAGACATCACCCATTGCATTTCGACACCCAAATTTTCCAAGTCGATCTTATGCCTTCGACGGAGAGGATCTCAGAAGTAACCGCACGAACAGGGGTAATACCGAATTCGTTATTGCCATACTAACGGGTATGTGGTGGTTTCACTCGGTGGCAATATGCGGTTTGGTTTACTTGCAAACATTTGTAATTTGGAAGTACGATGATTTAAGCTTGTGGAATTGGACTTGTTTTTACTGTACAAAGAATACTTCAGTAGTTATCTTTAAATTCACGCAATCATCTTAATTTTTTTATGCCCAAAACAGGATGGCTATTACCAATCCCGTTCGCAATGATTTGTTTATTCGGTCTCGCTCTACCATACCGAACTCCTCGATTTCTGTATCATGACAAACTTCGCAAACGCCGATGTGATAACTTGTACATCCTATCCATATCAAAGGGAAAAAATCGTGAGGCGGTTTATAGATCATGGAACGCTCATAAACACTTGGAAAGACTTCACCCTTCTATTCGAGTCCATTTATTGACTGACGAGCCGTATTTCTTTGAAAACATCAATTGCTACATCGTCCCAAAAACTTTTTCGATGGTTCATAAAAATCATAGCAGCGGCAAAGCTAGAGCTTTGGAGTGGTACAGTCAAACACTAAGACTCACTGAATATGACTGGATATTGCATTTGAATGAAGAAAGTGTAATTGATGATGAGAGTGTTCGACGTGTGTTGGAGGTTTTTCGCAATTTCATTTTTAATTGAATTTTTCAAATATTAATCGTAATAAGTTTATTTGGTATGAGAAATTTCATATGGGTCAAGGTCTTATTCTCTATAATCAGCGTGAATACTGGAGGAACTGGATTTTTACGATTGCTGATTCTTTACGAGTGGGTGAAAACATCGCGAAAGTCAACTTGCAATACACTTACTTCAAACGGTCGCTATGGGGATGCCATGGATCTTTCTTACTTGTCCACGGTTTGGTTGAAAATAGAATTAGATGGGATTTGCCAAGTACGTCTTATATTTATCTTTTTGATGAAAAAGATTCATATTTTTATTGCAAAAAACCGGAACACTTTAAAATCAGCCTCTACAGCAGACGAGTTTGTTACGGCCGCTGTTAAACTTGGATTTCGAATTGGTAAAATTCCAGGTATAGTTCGAGAAGAATCAACTCGGACTATTACTGATTTTTTACTTCAAAGACGAAACTGGATCGGTGAGTTTTTTATCGGAAAACATTTCTTTCCCCTACTAAAAAGAAATGCGTAAATTTAAATAGTTGGATTGTGGAGTACCAGCCATCCGATATCCAAATTGTACGCTATTTTATGGATCGTAGGTACTGCAGCATTGTTTTCAACGTTCTTGACGATACCGCTAGGCTTTATTTATCGGTTTAGTGTTCCGAGGTATTGCTTTATTAAAAATTTGCTTCTGTTTATAAATTTTTTTCGCGTAAAGATGGTTTGGCCTTGTGAAAGATCTAATCACCAGCATATTCTTCTATTTATCGGTTCTTGGCGCAATAATACAGGATATTGATAAAGGAGGCTACCTTCCTTTGCTGATAATTCTGCACATTCCTTTGACGGCTATCTTGTTGATCTTTGTGTTGATGTTGGAAACGGCGGGAGCGCTGTACGGGTTTATTGATATTATTTTTCCTTCCGAATGAAACTTAATACAAAAAATTTCCACGATTGAATGAGATATTTGCCAATTTAATCTTTTGTGCTTGACGTTATCTGTTATTCTCTGTCTGGAATAAATTATCGTCCGCTCACAGATTTTGGCTTACGAATCGCAACGTTGTAAACAAAAAATCATCAGATTTGATTTGCGGACAATTGAACTTTTTGGAAATTAGTGAACTTTAAGCGCAACATAAAAACTCTACAGATATATTTCAATCAAATATTTATTGAAATATGCTCTCAGTTTAAGTTAAGAATGGTTTTAAGTGCTAAATATTCTTTACTCGCAACATCGTCCATTGAGATCTTACCAATCTCGAGATAATAATTCTACTTTTCAAACGAGCCCCAAATATGCTTCTTCGATTCAATTTTCTCTTGCAAACCAGCAATAACCGGAATCCTGATATTTCTGTACGTTTCAAGACGTTTTCTCTAGAATCCGGGTTATCATCGCTTCGCTGCTTTCCATCTTCATCAAGTCGATGAATTGCACGATCAATAACCGTTTGGTCGTCACAGTCGATATTCAAAACCAAATCCCACATCCCGTATCGTCCTGGAATGCATCAGCCAACGCTTTCTCGCCTGGGAACCCATCCAAAAAAAAATAGCTTTCTTTCCATCAGACTTTTCATTCTCTGTTTTCGAATCGATAAATTTGAAAAGATGCGGTAAAACGTCAGAAGGTGGAGGATTCCTTCAAGCATCTGTTTCTGAATGCGTTTAGAATCTTCAGAGTTTGGATCTGATTTGATTTTGTCGTGGAGGATTACTCCGGTCGAAATGGCGTGGATTTTAAAGCGGGAGGAGGTGGTTGGGTCAGAGGTGAATTTCGAAGTGATATTTTTGCACAATGATCCTTCACCAGATCCTACAAAGATTAAGAGCGGTTAGCAGCGGTTGCATTACAAGAAGTAATGTCGAATACAATGAAATACCCGGTGGACCGACCACGGAAACAAAAATTGGCTGCGGGAAACCATTCGCTTGAAATCCGATAAAGCCAGATACCCTATTCAGAGTGGTGATTTTTATCCCCATGAGGTTCCTTTCAAAACTTCAATCTGAAAATTGAAGAAAATTTTCATCGTTTAAAAAGATGATTTCGAACGTGGGTAAATCAAGGAGGGTGATCCTTGACTTTCCCACACACAAACATGTCAGGAAAAAATTTAACTCCTCTTCAGCTTTAGAAACAAATTAATCGCCCCAAAAATCAGAACGGCATGTCGAAACAAAACTCGAAACGTAAAGTCGATTCCGAAACTCCTTCTTCGGATTCCCTCAACGACGCGTCTTCAAAGAAAGGTCGGCCATTACATCCAATAATTCGTATAATCTTTGTCACCGGAAACGCCAAGAAATTGGAAGAGGTCAAAGCGATTTTATTCAACGAGTCGACATCGAACCGATTTATTCTTACGTCTCGCAAATTGGACTTGGATGAACCTCAATTCTCAGATGCATGGGAAATCTCGGAATGGAAGTGTCTCCGCGCTGCTAAAACTCTTCTCGAGAATCCAGATATTCTGAAACCTTCCGAATTGGAGCTTTCGCAATTTAAAGTCGCGGTGGGTAGCAAGGACGAGTCCGCTGACGAAATTGTTGAGAAATTCACTTTGGAGAATATGCCGACGTTTGTGTTGACTGAAGATACTTGTCTTTGCTTCGATGCCTTGAATGGGTATCCCGGTCCGTACATTAAATGGTTTTTGGATAAACTTGGGTTGGAAGGATTGAATACGATGATTGATGGATACACGTTCAAAGATATCGCGAGCGGAAAGGAAGAAGCGAACACCTCGAGATCAAGAAAGGGTCACGCCTTGTGTACTTTCGCATTGACGGAATTGTCATCGTTCCATAAACCCGAGGGTAAGATCGAGGAAGAGGAACACTTGTTAAATATCCGAAATGTAACTATCGTCAAGAGAACTCGCAAGAATGTGGTTTTGTTTGAAGGAAAGTCGTTTGGAACTATCGTACGTCCGAGAGGCGATAATGCTTTCGGATGGGATCCGATTTTCCAACCAGAAGGAAAGTCGCAGACCTTTGCCGAGATGAAGAAGGAAGAAAAGAATTCGATTTCTCATCGTTTCCGTGCATTGGAGGGAGTGAAGTGGTGGATGAAAGAACAATAATTGCTTTGAAATGATCCATGATTTAATAATAAAGTTCTCCCAGCAGATTGATTTGCACTTTGTCGCATTGTGAGTCATTATGCGTGACCTGTCATCCTCGAATATAAAAACCAACAAATCAACTTAAAAGCAAACAGTAAACAACTTCCTGCAAACCACTTTTCAATATGAGCAACTCACAATCATCTACTCCTAAACCTAAACCACACTCTGAACCAGTTCACGAAGAACTCTACGACCACGCTCACGCTGGGTCCGAAACTCCACCAAAACGAGTAATCTGTGTGGCCGTTGACTCTTCCTCCCACTCTGAATACGCTTTCAACTACTGCCTTGACAATATCGCCAAAAAAGATGATCAGGTCGTGTTGTTGAACTGTCGTCCGGTACCAAATTACCCAGTTGCATTTGGAATCTCTCCATATGGTGATGTTTCAGAATGGATTGATAAAGTTGAAGAAGATGTATGTCTATTTGTTTTTTATTCCCCTTTAAAGCAAAATTCTGAATACTCTCTTTTTTCTAAAGGCTAAAGCAGAATCACATTCGCTTTTGAAGCAATTCGGCGCAACGGTTCTTAAGAAAGGTATACCATGCAGAGCTATCGCACTGCGCGGAGATCCACGAGACGAACTTGTATCCAAAGTTAACGAGTTGGGTGCATCGTTGTTGGTTATCGGTGCAAGAGGATTGGGAACATTCCAGAGAGCGGTGTTGGGTTCAGTTTCCGATTACGCAGTTCATCACGCGAATTGTGCGGTGCTTGTTTCGAAGAAACCAACTGCAAATGTTTAAAATCCTGCACCATTTTGAATTATTTTTTTTTGATTTCATATTTAGTTTTTAAACTGATTTTTATCTGTTTGTTACCATTTTGTAAAATAAAGGGATTCCAAAAATATTCTAATCTTGCAATACCAATAACATGGATTGTGCACAAGCTCGGGATGAGGCAATTTCGAGCCGAAATCAGATCATTGACCTGAATCATCCAGTCTGACTCACACAATATAAAAAGACTTCACTCGTAGTTGAGATGCAGAATTAAAGGAATTTAATAATAGAATGACTTTGCTCACAAACCCGTATCTCGACCCTGTTCATGAGGAAGTCTTTCGTGACAGAGGATCACAACCTCCGCTACGAGTAATTATGGTCGCTGTTGATCCATCTACTCATTCAGATTTTGCATTTCATTACACACTCGATAATATTGCTAAACCCGGAGATCAAATTATCCTGTTAAATGTTCGACCACTTCCCACATACCCGACTTACGGTATCACTGCGTATTCCGAAGTCAAGGATTTGGTGGATAATGAAGAAAGTGATGTATGTTCCTTCAATTCCTAGGATTATCATGATTCTCACACTTCCTTTTCAAGGCCAAATCAGAATCACACAAACTGCTAAAGAGCTATGCATCAAAAGTGTTGCAGAACGATTTACGATGTCGAGCGATTGCATTACGGGGAGACTCACGAGAAGAATTGGTGAATAAAGCTAACGAACTGTCTCCATCGTTGTTTGTCATTGGATCGAGGGGGTTGGGTGCGTTTAAAAGGACGGTGTTGGGATCTGTATCTGATTATGCTGCTCATCATGCGAATTGTGCTGTTCTCGTATCGAAAAAAGTGCATTGATCAGTTTATTTTGCATCCATTCGACATTGAATATTGTTTAATCTTGTTTGATTCATTTTCTATTCTTTAAATAATATAAAATTCACAATAAGTCCGCAACTTCTGATCTCTCCAATTCTAGTATCGATAAAAGACTTCATATACTAAGGAGAATATAGTATGATAGCTGCCGATGAGAAACCGCTAAAATGATACGTGCTTTCCAATTTCGGGATGACTGTCTTGACAACAGCAACTGATCTTCTGTGAGTCACCGTTGACACTGAATAAAAATCGACGAATTCTCTTCAAATCACTCGCACAATCAAATCAATTTATCGATTTACCTTCCCTTTAAAATATGGAATCCAACAAAAACCCATACACCGAACCCGTTCATGAAGAACTTTTCCATGACACCCCGAATGCACCAACTCGCACCATCGCCGTCGCCATCGACCCGTCATCTCACGCTGACCACGCTTTCAAATACTGCCTCGAGAACGTTGCAAAACCGGGCGACCAAATTGTTTTGTTAAACGTTCGTCCAGTACCGTCATTCCCGAGTTTTGGAATCACACCCTACACTGATGTCAGCGAGTGGGTAGATAAAGTCGAGGAGAAGGTAAAATCTTGGTAATTCTAGAAAATTCTAAAAACTTACTAATTATTCAATTTATCTCTACAGTCCCGAACACAATCGCACGAATTGCTCAAAAAGTACGGATCTAAAGTATTGCAGCACGGACTTCATTGCAGAGCTATCGCACTGAGAGGTGATGCACGCGAAGAATTGGTCTCCAAAGTAAACGAATTGAATCCCGCGATCTTTGTTATTGGATCACGAGGTTTGGGCACTTTCAAACGGACAGTTTTGGGATCGGTGTCGGATTACGCCGCTCATCATGCAAATTGCGCCGTACTGGTATCCAAGCAGAAGTAAGAGGCGGATTGATGCTTGGACCTGTTTAGGAATTCTCTGTACAAAGAAATTGTTTACAACATTATGTATTATTTTAAGAAACATCACATGATGATATTACTAAATAAATCAGTCATTATATTTCCTCCATGAATAAGTTCAGCTCACGAATTCGAAGCCATCCAGATCAACTTGACCGTCATCGTGACAAACAAGAAAAGTCACAGTTTGGAAATTATCAATGCAAAGTCCCACCCATACCTATCAGCCGTATTCGCTACCCATCAACGAAGAACTATACGACGTTTCCAAACTCGATAAACCCGACAGAGTCATAGCTGTGGCCGTGGACGGCTCTTCACATTCAAATTATGCATTTGATTTCTTCCTTGAAAACGTCGCTAGGCCTGGTGATCGAATAGTTTTGCTTCATGTTCGACCGTTACCTGTTTTCCCATCTCAGTACGGGATCGCTAGTAGACCCGAAGTTACAGAGATGGCCGGGGAATTTGAAGAAATAGTAATTTCAGTCCTTTACTTTTGTTCCATTTGATTAATACTCACAGCTTTTTAAAACAGGCTAAAAAACAATCCCATAATCTACTCAGACAATACGGCAGCGAAGTTCAACGTCGAGGATTACAGGTTCGAGCAATTGGTTTGCGCGGAGACCCACGAGAAGAATTAATTCTCAAAGTTAACGAGATTAATCCCTCTATGCTTGTGGTTGGAGCTCGAGGGTTTGGTGCGATGAGAAGAGAACTCTTGGGATCGGTTTCGGATTTCGCAATGTATCATGCGAAGTGTCCGGTTTTCATTTCGAAACATCCACAGAGTTTGGAGTAAGGTGATGCGTGTGTATATTCCGGATTTTTTATTTTCACAATTCTATTTTCATATTTGCGTCTCTGATTAAAGTATTGAGTTAGGTTGGCAATGTAATACATAAATTTTTTTATTGCAATTAGAATGAATTGAAACTTCCAGATTTTATCATGCACGACCAATTATAACAAGAATTTGGTGGAAGATCCTCAAGGAACACACCTGCAGACCTTGTTTCTCAATATTCAGCCAAATTTGTAGATTAAGGTGACGCTCAAATTAAATGGAATCGCAAGCAGTCAAGATTTATTAATAAGTCGTTATTACGATACGCAAATCATAGAAACTCTGTTGGAGTCTAGGACATTGCGACGATGAAAAGTTCGTAGAAAACACTTTGTTGGAGTCGGTCGAGATTGGTCTGGTCGAGATCAAATTGGAAGATTTTCTGAGGATATTGTGGAAATTTTGAGAGCAAACATCCCTTGCATTCAGTCGTCGGCCTGATTTGTTCATATTATTTGATGCTTGAAAACTGTGAAACAATACACTATGCCGAAATTAATTGTCTCCCAATAATTAATGTGTTTGCGGAGATCTTGAAATAAAGATATATCATTACCGTATTGGTAATTTCGATCAGAAGATCCAGCCGAAAGTTCCCACTGCATGTGAAAATTAAGAGTCATCATGACATGGTGACTCACTGTATGCCCACAACCGCTCCCATATAAAACGCAATTCTCTGCCACTGTAAAACCATTCCCACAAAAACCAAACTCAAATCATTTTCTAAAAACTTTATTCTTTAACAAACAATGTCTGCCAGTTTATCTCCAGCAACCAGCGCTGACAAATACCCACCATCGATCCATGAAGAAGTCTTGGACGCTCCGGCTACCACATCTACTCCGCAAAGATTAGTCGCAGTCGCAGTTGATGCTTCGGAATTCGCCGAGTACGCTTTCAAATATTGCTTGGAAAACGTTGCCAAACCTGGAGACCAAATTGTTCTTCTCAACGTTCGCCCACTTCCTTCCCTTGCAACGTTTGGTATTTCTCCATACGGCGATTCTAGTGAATGGGTTAGCAAAGTTGAAGAATCGGTATGTTTTAATTTCAATTTTGGTCGGAGAAGCAAGGCTGATTTTAATTTTTGATTTTTTTCAGAACCGTGCCCAATCACACGAATTATTGAAAAAATACGGAGGCGAAGTTGTTAAAAGCGGATTCTTATGCCGAGCCATCGCTTTAAGAGGAGATGCCCGAGAGGAATTAGTTACCAAAGTCAACGAAATCAACCCCGCTTTACTTGTTGTCGGAGCTAGAGGTTTGGGAACTTTCAAACGAACATTATTGGGATCTGTATCAGACTTTGCGGCTCACCACGTTACTTGTCCGGTACTCATCTCAAAAAAACCAGCCAAGTAAACAAGCAACAAATGATTTATGAACAAGTATTCTTTATGATGTAATTTTCTTTTTTTGGTTATTTGCAGTATTTTTTTTGTTTTCTACTCTGTGTTTTGAAAGACCCTGACTGTTTTTTATCTCTCTTTTTGTAAATTCTAAAATATACATACCTCTTTTTAAAAATCTATCAGAAAAAAATTCATCAAATTCTTTTGCCAATCATATTCAAATTCCTTGACAAGACTTTTTTATATTGTTACGTAAACCATCACTCAAATCCATTTTTTGAAAATGTCTGTAGAGCCCGCTTCGAATTCAAACACCGAGATCCCATCAACACCAATAACACCAACACCCTCCGGAGCTACCATAGTCGTCCGAGTCGCAATACCATCTTTATCGCTACAAAAAGCATTACGAACAACATCAACTGATTTGGTGTGGAACCTCAAATTGCAAGTTTTGGAGAAAGTTGCGCAGGATATCAAAGATGCATTGAATTATGGATTATATTTACCCTCAAAAACCGGAAATGGAAGCGGAGGGAAATTCCTTGAAGAGAAAAGAGATTTATTGTATTATATCTCCGAGAATAATGTAAAAAATTTGAAAGCTATTCGATATGACAATCCATTATTTACCATGATGAATTAGGCTGTTTTGGAGTTTATCCCGAAAGCGTGTATAAAAACAGGTCAAGATGATACGACAGGAGAAGGATCTCCATCAGCGAACAGCAAAAAGAAACAAAAACGATTTATCGAGGATGTACAAAAAGGGTTTTCCGATAAAATTCGGGATAGATGTCAGAAAGGTTTAGATTCGAATTTTTGGACAGAATCTCAAGGTACGATAGTTTATATCCTTTTGCTTTTTTTTTTATTTCGTTTAAATATTTCTGCATAGAATCTCCGCTTAGTATTGCTACAATGAATAACGACGCAAACTGTATATCAGCATTATATGAAAACGGTGCGTTTTTAGACTATAGAGTTGGTGAAAAAGATACTTGGAAAACTCCGCTACATCTTGCTGCTGTTCATAACAAACTCGATGCGTTAGTGGTATGAATTTCCAAATCTTGTTTAAATTTTTCACAGAAATTAAATAAACTAATTATGCAGATGCTTCTTCATTTTGGAGCTTGGGTGAATTGTAAAGATAGTTTAGGACTAACTCCACTTTGGTATGCTGCAACGAATGGGAATTTTGAATGTGTATGTAGGTTGTTGGCAGCAAAAGCCGATACCGAAGTATTTGATGAAAATGGGAAAGGACCATTACATCAGGTTATATATCATACTTTAGAAAGAAAAAACATAACTGATGCACCATTCCAATTAGGCCTGTTTAAATTCCCACGAAAATATCGTGTCGCATTTAATAGATGCGGGAGCAAATATGAATGCAGTAAATTTAGCGGGGAATACACCACTGCATATTGCTTCGACACGCCCAAATTCAAAAGAATGTTTGCGATGGTTATTACTACGCGGATGTGACCGTGAGAGATGCAATAAAACCGGACAGTCTCCGTTACAAATTGCTACCATGAGCGGGAATAACGACGCAGCGGAGATGATTAAGAATTTTAATTCCGCTCAAATAAGTATGAAAATTGCAATTCTGAAAAAAACACAGTTTACATAAAATTTTTTTTCGTTCGCAGTTCCACCTCCACCGAAAACATCAGATTCACTGTATTTGAATATGGTTAAAGATACGGTAAAATTACCGAACGAAATTAAGCGTTCTATATCAACCTCATCCGTAAACGGTAGCTTCAAGTCATTCCAACAAACAACCCTCCAAATCCGACGACAATCAAATCTTCCCAACGAAGCGAGCAACATCACCGAATCAGGCTCAATAATATCTCTTCACTCACCTTCAGAAACTTTAAAATATTCTGAATCCACACTTTCCCGATCGGGAACGAGGAAATCTAAATCTTCAACTAAAGATGAAAGATTAAAGAAAGGAACCTCGATACCTCCACCTCCGCGAATTCCGCGTCCACAGAGTTTGTTTCCGAGTAATTTATCTCAATCTCCGCAACATAGTTTGAAAGAATTACAACCATCTGGAGACTCTAGTTCCAAGCAAAAGGAATCTCCGTCGAGTCCCACCACTAAAAAAGACTTTCCGGAAATTAAGAATAAAAACACTATCGAAGTTAATCCTTCCCCTTCATCAGGTAATATTGCGGCGTCTGTTAATGATCTTTCACCGGTAGAGATAAAGACAACCGAAACGACAAACGTCAGTTCGACGCTGAATCTTTCAGCGTTGCCCATACAAATTGAACTATCACTAAACTCCACTTCCACACCAAACCTTGCCATCAAATCTTTCCCCACACACCAAAAACAATCATCTGCGGCTTCAACTTCGTCATCATCAGCAACACCGACAACATCGTCTCCACAAGCAACGGCAATAGTAATGATAAAAAATGTAATTGCTTCAAACGGATCGATGAATGCTACTGAACTGGAAAATTTGTTGAAAAGTGTATCCACGATGGAATCAATGATGAAGAGTGCAATGGAACGAGCAGTAAGGGCGGAAATGAGGGCAAAGAAAGTGGAAGAAGAGTTGCTCAAACTGAAGAAAGCCAATTCTACTGCGATTGGGTCTATGGTGTCGCTGTCTTCTGTTAGTGCAGTGAATAGTTCAAAATGATGACACAATAGGTATTGGGCAGAAAAGTCCTTTGATTTTCTGATTGAAAATAAAGTTTATTTATCATAATTTTCCCGGTAGAAATAAGAATATAATAAATAGCGGCAAATTTATAATATCTGTTTTCATCACCATTTCACACCCAAGCCAGAAACGACCGTACTTTTGACTGCATGATATTGCGTATGAAGCAGCTTTTTTGATTTTTCCGAATCTTCGCCACCTAACCAAACTCTAATAACCAAATTTAATTTATAATCGATGTAAATATTCGAAAATTCAAACTTACTTGTATAACAATTTAATTTGTTCATGCTCTTCTGGAAGTTGGCGCGGTAAACTCTTATACGCAGTCTCGCATTTCTCAACCCAATTCTTGCCCACATTCCAAGGTACCGAGGAATCCATCTCCACATCCCCGTCGGCATCTTTGCCCACATCCAGTAGCTGCTCTTTCGATGGTTTCAATTGCCCGCCCCCATTAATGCAAGCCGAAGGACACGCCATAACTTCCACAAAATGCAGCGTGGAATCTTGCACCCCTCCAGTTTCTTTCTTCCGTCTTCGCACACTACTCGTGTTTGGTTTTACTTTACGTACCAGATTCTGAATATTCCTGAATCCATACGAAGTAGAGAACCGAAGCGCGATAGATTTTGAAGCGGGATCAGTACTTTCCGGATGATATAAAACCAAATCAAACGTGTCTGCGTTTCGACCCGGAATGCGTTCAACAATTCCAGGTATTCCGGTTTCGATATCGGATGGTGAGAGATTGACGTTGAATAATTGACTGGCGGCGTATCTAAAGATGAACGAGAGATACCCTCCTGCACTTGAACCCTCACCACCAAACAAAACCGGTAACTTGTTCACCAAACCGCTTTTGGAAAATCTGGAAACAAGTGTGTAAAACAAGATGCACTTGAGAATCAAAAAATAAAATCTTACGGTGAATCTGGTGGAAGTTGAGGTATCTCGTTGAACGTTGCTAAAAGCCCGTTTTCGGAAAACATTTGCTCAACTTCGCCAGTCGTAATTACGCAATCAACGTCTTTAGTCGCCAAAATCTCATCATAAAAATCCTTCCGACTAGCTTCTAACTTCTTATCGTAGCAAGGCATCACGGAAACATGATAAATATCTTTAGCGCTGCACCCTAAAGAATTGGCAAAGAAATCTTTCACCAAAGATCCCATAATTTGTTGCGGCGATTTTGTCGAGGAGATATGCGGTAGAACAGTTGGGTGGGTTTTTTCGGCATAACAAATCCAACCTGGACACGCCGAAGCAAGCATTGGAAGCAGTCCAGATGAAGCATCAGGTGAATTTTGATGTTGCTGATACCTTGAAACAAATTCTCGCGCTGATTCGAATAATGCAAAGTCTCTTGAAAACGATGTATCGAAAACATGGTGAGCTCCGAGGTTTTTAAAAAACCATGTCAGTTTTTGGTGGACGGTCTGTTGGTCGGATGAATATTTCGCGGCAAACGAAGCGCGAGATTGCGGTGATATTGAAATGACGACAATTTTCTTTGTGCGGTTTTCCTGAGACACAGTTAATCATGGTAACAAAGGATGGGATGAATAATACCATTCCATCCATTGATTCCATATTTTCTTTCAGAATTTGATACAATTCTGCTGTATTTTGCATGGTGATTAACACGCTTTCAGCCGAAGTTACGCACCCACTACGGTGGAAAAAAAAATATAAGTGAAGGGAAACCAAATACGACGGTTTCGTTTACCTGCATGCAAGACAATCATTAAGGGTAATTTTCGCCTTCTCCAATTTTACTTCGGTTCCATCATCTGCCGTTTCAAAGTACGAACCGTCGTTATCCACCCGAATTTCTGTCTAAAATCAGGAATTCCTGTTGTTAAACCAGGTTAAAAGGGATTAAATATATAAAAAAAACCTTTGCTTTTCCGGTGGGGATTCTAATAACTTCCACGGGCTTAATGCATTCCTGCGAGGGAGTAATGAAGTCGTCGAGGTCGCTTAGTAAAACTGCTCCCGAAAACGCCATTCGGAAAATTGATGAGATGGAATCAATCTCAAAAAGTGTCTTTATATCAGAAATCATTTCACAATCTTTGCATGAAAAAATCATTCATTGCTATATTAAAGCTATGTAAATGTCACCGTGATACAATGTTGATTGAATTCGCTTAATACCAATTGCAGTTGATCTGCACAATACAGATTGCGAAAAGAACATTCATTGTCGGTATCATTCCGCTGTAAGTTCATTCCAAGCAGGCTGATTTGGTCACGTGAGTGGTTGAAGTGAACACATCATCAAAGTGGCCCAGCGATTTGTCCGAAAGTCAAAAATCCAGTACAGTCAAAAAAACACCAAAAGTTTTCAAAAAATTTCCTTTTCGATACATAAATTCACCAGTTTGAATCAATCTTACCCGCAAATCTATTACAATCATATTGCTATTGAGAAATGTCTGTAACCGCGACTTCGGACTTCACCACTGAGATTCCTGCAAAAGTGTTCTACAACGGAATACTCAGGCGAATCGTTATAGCACGTATTAACTCTTCCTCAAAGGACTCTCCTAGTTTGGTGCTTCCCTGGACGCAATTTCAAGAAAGCATTCAACAATTGTTCTCCATACCCACTACACATAAAATGGTGGTAACTTACCGGGACGTTGAAGGAGACCTTGTACAGATTGATAGCACCGAGTTAGTACTTCTTTTCGTTTAGCTTACCGGTATTTTCTCTTATCTCCTATTCGTTTTGCAGAGAAATGAGAGACTTGGTTGAAAATAATTTATCAGGCGGAAACTCATCTATAAAGCTTGATATCACTGTGGATGAAACAGACATGAACGAATTTGTAATTATCCCTTCCCCTGGCTCGGACTACGACGTACTCTCTCAGGACGGCTACCTTTCTGCCGAGGAAAGCCAAGTCGGTTCACAGATCAAGTTTGTTGATGCCAAGCCTACAACTGAAGAATATCCTCAAGTGAACTTTGAAGCTGACGTTCCCGTGGTTAATAACGAGCTCGAAGTTTTTGAAACATCTGCGCCTTCCGCGGACGTTGTCGTGGAGCCTTCGATTGGATCGGTTATTGAAGATGCAGTGGTACCCGTAGTTGAATCGAAAACCGAAGATGAGAATCTCTATGTGGAAACAGCTCCTGTTGAGTCGACGATACAATACGAGACTGAGACGATCACGAAAGTCAAAGACGCGTCCGTCGCACCAACTGAGAGCTCTTCATTGGTTGAAAACGTCAATCCGTTTGAATCCCCGGTTGAAGACAACAAATCTGATGCCACAGAATCTACGCGATCGTTGAAAGGCAAAGAAGTACAAACGGTTGAAGAAGTTGCACCTTCAGCCACTGCGTCAACTCAAACTGCTTCGAATCTCTATCCAACGATTAACGAAGGAAAAAGTCCAAGCCCGAAGTCTGCTCCATCTAAACCTGTTTCGTATCAGCAGTTCTTGGATGAAGTTCAGGTTATGATTGAGCAATTGCTCGCGAAAATTGAATCACGACCAGAATTTATTCCGTAAGTTGAAATTATGTGAAATTGGAACGATAAACTAATTCTTGGTTATAAATAAAAACAGTCAATTAATCGCAGAGTTGAATACCAACTTGGAATCCAGAAACTGGGGGATAAAGGTTGACAATCCAGAAGCGCAACCTCGGACGCCGAGTCCACCCCGAGTAGCAGTTTCTTCGCCAGCGATAGCGTGGACAAGGGTCGTTTGCGATGGTTGCAACACTCGGGCGTTCACTGGAACTCGTTACAAATGCGCTGAATGTGCCGACTTTGATTTATGTTCCTCATGCCACGAAACTTTGAAAACTGATCCGATGTTTAAACAACGAATCCACAATTTTGATCATGGATTTAAGGCTTTCTCGTCGCCGAATGAGATGTGGGCCGGAGTTTTGTGTAAGGTTTGTAAACGTCGTGAGTTTGATGGAGAGCTGTTTGGCTGTGCTGACTGTCCCTTTGAAATCTGGTAAGTTGACATTTGTTTTTAACTGATTTTCCTGTTTTAACTGTCGGTTTTTTCGGGGTTGAAAGTGGAAGATGCCACCAGAGTTCGAACGAGGGAAACAAAAATGCACACAAATTTATATCGCGAGGAGTCAAAGTAGCATCGAAAGTTCTTGAACCCACCTTGATTTGGCGAGGAAGTCAGTGCGACGGATGCAAAAAGCGAAACTTTGAAGGTCACCGCTACAAGTGTCTCGAGTGTCCCGACTACGACTTGTGTTCTCAATGCTACACGAAAACTGAGAATGGACCATTCACTTTGTCGCATCTGCCTGACCACAAGTTTGAACTTATCACCAAGCATGACCAAATTTGGAGAGGAATTTCTTGTGATTTGTGTTTGAGAGTTTCCTTTTCTGGCAAACGATACCGATGTGAGCAATGTTTCGACTTTGACCTTTGGTAACTATCCGTAAAGTTTCCGATTTTGCAAACTCGGTATTTATATTTTTCTTTGTCAGCGAGAAATGTTACTTGAAGGACTCTCATCACCCGGACCACACATTTGAAGAATTTCTCGACCCGGCATACAGAAAAAGAACTGAAAAGCCTGCGGACGCTTCTTCCTCATCCACCAGTACAAGCACATCCACACCAGCACGCGTGGAAGAAGATTCGAAATCAGTTCCAATAGTTATGCCAGGCAGTTTCCCTTCGGCGCAAACCTATGCAGATGCGGCGCGTAGATCCCGATACGGAATCCCTCCGAGTGCCAACCAAGAGGTGAACCGACACCGCAAGTACGGTTTGGAAATGGAAATGGAACCAGAAAAGACCACGAAAACAGTAACATTGGATACAACGCCGCGAACTTCACGATATGGTGTTGAGGAAACCACAACTGAGGAAGATTTCCCGTTACCACCGCGACCAGAAGAGGAAAGTGGATACGTTCCGTATACGCACGTGGCTGATGGTGATTTGCCGGAATCGGTTATAAACGAAGGACAAGCACAATTGATGATGATGGGATTCGTTGATGTGGAAACGAACGATGCGTTGTTGAGAATGCATAATGGTGAAGTTGATAAAGTTTTGGAGAAGTTGATTGAGATGAGTCAAGAGTGATTTTCTGTGGAATTTGCCGTTTTGTTTATGAAAAATTATTATTGTGTTATTCTTTTTTTTTGTATCATTTATCTCTTTGATATTTTGTCTTTATTCTTGTAAGGCTTACAGATTTATTAAACATCATACTTTATTGATTTAAAAACAGTGAGTGTGGCATTAAATGAAAGATGACCCGTAAAATCTGTGTGTGCATATGAAGAACTTCCATTGAATCAGAATCAAATTATATATTTTCAACGATTGCCCGAATGCAGTCTAAAGATAATTTAATGTTTGTCCCATTCAAAGCGGACACAGGAACCACAATCGGCCGTGGAGCTTTCTCCCCTTGGTATTTAAATACCTCCGACTCCACTACTCTAGTGAACTCTTCCAGCTTTTCTTTCGTCACCCCTTCAACGTCCGCTTTATTAGCAATAACAATAGAAGGCTTGGAACTTAACCCGGATAAATACAATTCCAATTCGTCTCGAAGAACCATCCAATCTTCCCATGGTTTCTCGGCGCTGACGTCAACGACGTAAATCAGTACTTTAGATCGTTCAATGTGCCGCAGGAATGTATGTCCCAATCCGATATTCCCATGAGCTCCACGAACGATTCCAGGAATATCAGCAATCGTCATAGTCCAAAAATCAGGAAAATCAATCGTTCCCACGTAAGGATTTAATGTCGTGAAAGGAACGTTCCGGATCTTTGGTTGTGCATTCGATACAGCCTTCAGATACGATGATTTACCAGCGTTCGGTAATCCAACCAGTCCGGAATCAGCAATAGTTTTCAGCTCGAGCTGCAGCTGCAGTTTTTCACCTGGTAATCCGCGACCAGCGATCTGAGGGTTTCGTAAAGATTGATTCAAAAAATGTGGGTTCCCCATTCCTCCTCGTCCGCCTCGAGCGATTAAATGTTTCTCACCATCACTCATTATGTCGATATCTACCGGTGGTCGCGGTTTCGTTGGAGGCGGAATGCGATCAAGCAAGTCTCTGATTCGAGAAGAGTTTGATTCGAATTGTTCTTTGAATCGGAAATATCGTTTGGCCAGTTCTACTCGAGCTTCGTGAATCGCTTCTTTCGTTTTACTTTCGGGAACTGGGATATTCTCAAGATACTCATCATCTTCTTCAGCGGTCATTTCTTCTTCAACGTCATCTTCGAATTCTTCGTCAGCTTCATCCATTTCTTGTACTTTCGCCTCCACACTTTCTTCAACTTCATCATCCTTATCGTTCGAAACATCTTTTTTCTCAATCTGCCTCACAACCGTTCCCAACGGCACAAAAATCAACATATCATCACCGTTCGCACCATGTTTATTAGCCGCTTGCCCTTTCCCACCGTTTTGCGCATGATAAGTTGTCGATAACCCACTTAATGTCGTAACATCTTTACTACCGACTATGTATACGTCTCCTCCTAATCCTCCATCTCCACCGTTTGGAGGTGCTAGGGACCGGCTTCCACGAGCTCTCATATCATGTCGAAATGCAATTGCACCGTCACCACCTTTCCCTGCTAGAACTCCGATTCGTTTATAGTCGAGAAATCTTTCAGTCTTTTATGTATGATTCAAAAAATATGATTATATGTACGGGAATAATGTTGAAATTATAAACCTGGATGGATTTCTTTTTGAGGACAGTATCTCTTCTGAGCGATAATCTCGGAATGTCCTTAAGAGCAGATTGTTTAACATTTATGCAGACGCTAAAACAACGACGAAATTCTGGGAAGATTAATTTCATTACGGGCCATTTATTAGAGTTTTTTTGACTGATGGTTGGGAAGAAAGAAAGAGAGCGCTCAAACACTTTTAGATATTTCTCCAAATTTCAAATGCATTCAGCAATGTTTGGAAAAACAAGTTTCAAATTTGCAACACGGAAGTTTTATTAATAATTTAAAAAGACAAAACACTTCCAAATTCCACTAGGATAAATCACTACCTCTCAGCTTTTCTCACAAGGACTTGAGACCTTCGAATGGCAGCTTTAGTAGCAAACAGCCCTTATCTGGTCCTCCACAAGAAACCTGCTCCCACCAGGTTTCCAGAGCAGAGGGGATAATCTAATGGGCGGTGATGATAACACTTCGCTGGAAGCTACGAAGCCTCATCCCGTAAATTAAGGGTTCGTCGACGAACAATTTGCTGCTACCAACAAAAACATCAGAAAAAAACAAACGCTGGAAATACATACGAATGGGCAAGGTCCTATAGAGTAAAGACATTCACAATAAGATAAGAAGACCGGAGGCGAAACGCCTCGTTAGCTTCAAGACAGAGGATCTTTGCTTGAATACAGAGTAATTAACTCCATCCCAATGTAAGCAAGCTTCCTAAGTTTGGCGCCAAACCAAACAAGCCGGCCAAAAGTGGGATTCGCAATTTTCGAGATGTCAAGAATAAAGAATGGGTAGGGAATTTGGTTTGCTTTTATACGGTCAATTTAATCTTGACATGGTGATACGAAAATTCTGGCAGAACGCACCTTTTTCCTCGAACTAGATATCACGTTATGGGTTGTTGAAACAGTATGTCATTGATTGAATAAATATGATATGATATATATTGAAAATATTTTAAAGGAAAAATATGTATTTTTTTTCAGTTCTGGATTGGATCACGATTCTGTTGCTGAAAAATTAATGTTGTCGCCAAACGTGTTGTTGATATGTACGCTGCGGAGTTTGAGATGCTGTCTTTCAAAATTTAATCTTTAACGATTCCGGATCCTTTTATACGTATATTCCCTCGCAGATCGATTAAACCGTTTAGGCGCAGTACTGGTAAACAAGCACACAGACGTACATCAATGCCAATGTTCTCACTTCTATTTTTAGAAATCCGTTTCAGCTCTCTGATTACCAGCAGGTTGATATGGATTCCTATATTCAATTCTTCTAATGTGATTTTCATTTTTGAGAATCAATCTCGTTCTTTATTTTGTATATAGAATTATACTCATCGTTTTTTAAACAACCTTAATGTTTCATCTTTCACAAAGTAGACAAAGATTGCCGCAAGAAATCCCATTCCACACGACACCCACCAGATGATATCATAGCTTTTGTGAAGTTGGTATTCCAGTCCTCCTAAATATGCACCCAAAAACCCTCCAATTTGATGTATCATGAATGCGAATCCTGATAAAGTAGACAACCATCTATGTATAAGTTGTCGTCAGAAAACTTATCACAATACACTTCCGTATGCACTTACGTTGTTCCATAGATATTAGCAATAATTCCAGTGGTCACTGGAACAGTGCTCAACCACGCCGTGCCGAATAATACAGAAAACGTCAAAGCCAAACCATCGCTAATCGGTGTAGTCATCAAAACGACAATTAATACACCCCGGACGAAATAAATGAAGAGTAGGATTCTTCGGAGTGTCAAAACTCGAGTAACGGAAGGGAGATATCCCGCTAAAAATGTGCCAATCGCTGATCCAATGCCAATTACTGATACCGACCACGCACCAATTTCAGGTGAAAGTCCTCGATCTTGTAAATAAGCTTAAACGGCAAAAAAAAAATTAATTAGAAATGCGTTAATGATATAAAAAAAACACCATTTACCTGGAAGGTTTGCGCTGATAAACATAATATGCCAACCACAGACAAACCAAGCTAAACTCAATAGTACAAATGGTCCGTGAGTTACAGCTTCCATCAATGCGTCTTTCACATTCGTTGGCTCTGCGGAAGGCACATGTGTACTTCGATTCGGTAAAGAGAAAACTTTTTGAAGCGATGTTCCAAGTATACTGGGTTGCGTTGCATTCAGCAATGGGTAATTGGATGACGCATTGATACGTGGAATATCTGATTGAGTATCTGATTCAGGTTTGACCGTATTCAACTCCATATCAGAGTCTGAGGGTACAGATGTTTCCATATGGTTTTGATCAGCTTCTGGAACTTGAACCATCACCGCATCCTTTTGGTATCTCAGCGGGTACGCTAACGGCAAACTGAAATAAAACCATTTAATCAGCTATCGATATCAAAACCACCGTCCGAAACTCACATCATCGCTCCTTGAGCAATTAAAATATACAAACTGCCTTTCCACCCCACAGCTGAAATCAAGAACCTCCCCAACGGCGCCAGAACAAAATTTCCACTCTGACTCAATGCAGCAACAATCCCAAAATAAAACGTCCGCTTCGCGGCCATTTCTGGTGGAAACAATCGGCCAACGGCACCCAACGCAATGGATACCCCAGTTGCCGCCTGACCAATCCCCAATATAGTTCCGGTAATAATCGGAAAACCAACAGAAGTACCCAAACGTTCAGCAAGCGTTTGTAAATAAAGTCCAAGTAAAACCAAAATTCCACCGAACAAAATCACCAAACCCGGTTTTTTGTTTTTCTCGGATATACTGCCAGCGATGGGTGAAAATAAACCGGTGAAAAGTGACAACATTGCGATGTATAATCCGAAATCAGAACGTTTAAGGCCAATGTCTACTTGCATGGGACTTAGTTTGGAAAACGAATAAATTTAAAATTTGAGAGGAAATTATCAGTGAAAACCTACATCAAGTAGATACCGAGAGACTGACGAAGACCTAAGCTCTGAAATACCAATACAATGGCTGCGAGGCCGGTTCCAAGTGGACCAGCGAATAATTTCCAAGTTTTCGAATTTCGGATAGAGTTCATTTTATGGTTTGACGGAGTTGCGAATATATTCTCTTTCTTCAGATTTTCAAGTTTGGGGGTATTTTGATTTAATAGTAACTCGACCTTGTGATTTATTTTTTTTTTTTTCAAATGACTGCGGGCGTAGCTAACTTCACGCCACTGTATCCACGGTTTTGTTCCAGTTTGATCTTTTAACAAACAGACTCCAAGTACAAAAAGATTTATGTCAAGTTTAGACTTGGTATGATTTCATTTGAAATTTAGGATTTATTTGACAAAATTATTAATACAACACAAAATATGAAAAATCAGTACACGTGCGGCACTAAGTATTACATCATATTAAAAGGATTTTTTCTGGTAGATAAATGACAAAATTGCAGCAGAATTTTTAAGAGTCCTTCATTGCCCATGTCAGGGAAGCCTTTCTTCCAAAAAGAGATAATGCCACCAGAAACAAGAGCAACCGAGTCTTCATCCTCATCCCACCCTCCTTCGTCCAGACATGCAAAATCTCGACATAATCATTCCTCCAACTCTTCAAACACCACTTCTTCAACAAAAACCCTTATCAATTTATACCTCCCCGACTTTAATCCTCTTGACGATCCTTTCA
>JADGJK010000069.1:0-71918 GCA_027600645.1 Nowakowskiella sp. JEL0407
AAGGACAAATCAAAAGGCAGTTGCAGTGAGAGTTCTGAACAATCTCCTCCCGAAATGTCCCAAAACTAAAGATGTCAATCCTTTATTGGCGATGGAGAACTTCTTTTCTCATAAATTCGTCCACTCTTAAGTTAAAGCAATGGTATAATTTTAATTAGCTCTGTGCGAAAAGATCCCATATGCGACAGAATACTTAATATCATATGGTATTTTTATACGAAAATTACTGCCATCAAACAACCAAAGAATATCAAAACAAACACTACCAACAAAACCAAATTATCCGGCACTGAAAAGCAAAGAACATAATCAATAAAGAACAAAAAGAATAATTTCCAACCATTTGAACTCACCTAAAAATTTAATCATGATAATCCCCATAAAGATATAACAAACAACCATGACTTTAATAACCCTCGACACAGAAAACGGATGTCTCCTCTCTTGCCTTTCTTCCTGCAACGAATACACATATCCGGGTAAAGCCGGATGCTGCTCGACTTCTTCACTCGACACCTCCAGATTTTCAGCGGTGATTGTAAACAACACGGCGTCCACTGAATCTAATGCGTTCTCTTTAAAGTACGCACGAACCGAAGAGTTCATTAAAAAGTCATCGTCTGATGCGTAATATTTAGCGTCGTAATATTCAATCGCGGGTTTTCTCAAAAATGTTTCTGATTGTGGTGAGATTTCTGCTGCGGCGTGAGCATTTATCCAGTCTGATGGACTGATTTGGTGTATTTTGAGCTCATTGGAATACGATATTAGTCTAATGTTGTGTATTGGTGATCCCTCGCTGTAAATGCTATTTGGAGAATGACCTTTTGAATCTACGTTGTCGGGTTTCATGATTATGTTTAATTTAAATTTTGTCGTTACTTGCACTTGTGCGTCTGGTTTAATTTGCAGTCCTCCAATTCGTGCTAGTTTTAACAGATTTTCCACTGTAGACACTATTCCAGAGTTATTTTGTTTTGCAGGTTTACTCTTTATCGATTTGGATGTGTCGGCTGATGCTGGTCGTTTGTGTTTTCGGAATATCTCAAATGATGCCAATCGTGCCGATGATGAAGTGCTTTGCGGTGAAATAGAGGGTGACTTTGGAGCGTTCGAGGAAAGATTTGAAGTATTAATTTTGAGCGGATTTTTCGGAATATTAGTTTTAGTTACAACATAATAATGCACATCCCCAATAATCGTCATATTATTCAGAGGCTAATATAGAGGAGTTTAGCATTAAAGTCACTTTTCACAAGTCAGGTCTTACATTTTTCGCACGCATACGATGCAAGAGACCTTCTTCCGGTTGAGTCCGAAACAACACCTTATTAATATTATGCGCAGCATAATAAGAATAATACGAGCGCGATGAATCGTTCGGATCATCAGTCTTCGCTCTCGCAATAATGAAATCTTTCCCGCTTTCCGCATGCAATTGAACTAAATCCTCGAATGATTCTAAAGTGAACGGTTCTTCATTTTACGAATCTAGGATATCGATTATTGGGTCGATTGAGTCTATCGTGGTTGCTGTTGTTGTTTTACAAGTTTGTTGGATTTCTGGGTGTGCGGTGGTTTTTTGTTTTTGGTCTTCTGGTTTTGCTGCTGTTGATTCTGATGGTATGGATTTTTTTCGGTGTGTTCTATGAGCAGTCGAACTATATGGTTTGGGCTTACCCACAATCCTGATAAACTGCTGTTCTTGAAGATTTTTCTTGATACTGTGGGTTGGCGATGGGAGCACGGACAACTCGAAACTTTTCGGAGACGGAGTCACAGGTGATCGATGTCGAAGAACAGAAGCTTTATCTTCATTGTCAACAGATCGATAACCAGATACACCACGTCGAAATAATTCCATTTGAATTTTTGGTTATGTAATTTAAGAAAAAATTTTGTCGATCGTGATTGGTTATATTTTCGTAGCAGAATAATTATCTATTTTATTTTAAACGTATTGATACTAATCATAGAAAAAAAACCGATTTAGAATTTTGCTTTGCATCTCACTTCAACATCTCCGATAGGTCCAATAACCCCAAGACCGGATCGACTGACATCCGACGGTGGGAGTTTTCCCTCCTCACACTGAAACTCAAACATAGAAAGCATCTTCCAAACAAACACCATAATCTCACTCCGTGCAAGGTGTCTTCCCGGACACTGATACATAAATTTGTTAAAATAAATCTTCTACGAAAAGGATAAAAATTACATACAATGGAAACACCCGCTCCAAACGCCAAGAATTTGTACATGTTTTCCTTCCCATCACCATCTTTCCCGTCAACGTTTTCGGTGAACCGTTTTGCGTTAAAGGTGGTTTCGCAATCACTCATTTCATTGCTTTTGTAGTTTATCGGAGCAAAGTGTGCGACACTGGATGGTAGAATAACAATGTCGCCCTTTCTGAACTTTAATGTTCCTGATTCCGTCGCAAGTTTGAAATCATCAACCAAAACTTCTCGGATTGAATGACTATGTCCGTATATTCTCAGCGCCTCGGAAATACTACATTAACGTTAAAACATTTTAGTTTTACTGTAAAACATTGCCCATTATCTTACCATGCATCCAAAATAGGGACAGTTTGCGCATGAGGTAAATCATTCTTACCAAGCGCCGAAATCTCGCTCATAACACTTCTCAAAATTTCCTTGTTTGAAATAATGTGTGCGAATGTCCAAAACGCACCATTCAAAGTATTCGCTTGAGACGCCCACAAAATCGAAAATTGACCACGAAGTCGATATATGTCTGAGATACCGTTATCTCTAAACACAGATTCACGTTTCTTGATAAACTCTGTCGCTTTCCCGGAAGTTTCAGGTGACAACGATTTCGCCATGATCGTGGTGATTCGATCTTCGGCTTTTTTAAACTTTGAAATTATGAAGTCTGGCATTCCACCCGCCATAAGCGGGAAACCCTCGTCGAACGAAATGAAGTCTTCGTAAACCGAGGTTGGATCAATATCTCCGAATATCGCGCGAACGGACGCATTGAAGAAAATCCGACGTGAGAATTCGAATATCGGAACGATTTTTGAACCGTCGTTCGCAGTAGTATCAAAATCAAATGATTCAAAAGCGGTTTTACAATATTCGCCCAACAATTCTCGAAATTCCAATGCGATTGCATTCATGTGTTCGCCACGCAATAACGTATAAGCACGATGAATGTCCTCATTCGTTTTCGAGTCAAGTGCAAACCTAAACACCTCTTTCTCAAACTTTGCAAGAATATGCGAGAAATCAATCTTGGACTTTGGCATTCGATAAAGCACCGGGAACAACTTCTGATCCATTATGTATGTCATTCGTCGTCCGGCCAAGTAAAGCGTGAATACGCTGTGCTTCTTCGCTAACATCGAGAGATATTTCCATGGATCTTTTCCGTACTCGAGTGCGCAACCCAAAATTGGAATGCCACCGGAAATTAAAGGAGGTTCACCGGTGAAATGAGTGTATTGATCCCGTACAATGCGAAAAATATAACGAGACAAAGGAATTCCGACGGCGACGATAATCCCCGCGACAATTAATCCGGTAGAATTCAGTTCCGTTTCCATCGTGAAATTTTTCAGTTCACGCATCGCCACTGTATTTCTTATCACTTAATCAACATTTTTATAGAACATTAATATATTCAAATCAATAATGGGCAGCAAATACAAAGAATAATTGAAAGATCACGCTTCATCATCTCCCATTACTTCCAAATCTCCAGACAAGCGCTCCTCTCATTCCGTTCGTCTGCACCCACTTGGCAACGTTATCCTCCATAGATTTCGGTCCACAGACCAAAACCGCCGCACCTTGTCCAGTCCAGCGAACACCATTACTATCAACCGCTTTCAAAGCCGCCTGTGCCTGTTTCTTATCCGGACAATGTTTCAACACAAGTTCCTTTGACAGTTTCTCACCACCCGTAACAAAAATAACTCTAAAGTTTGGATACAAATCCGCCAGTTTCGTGAAAAACGTCTCAATAAACTCTGGGATGGTAATTCGAGAAGCGTAGATCAATGTGATACTGGGAGTTCTGGGCTGCGGCGCAATATGGTAAACGAGGTTCATGAAGGGCGTTATTCCAGTTCCGCCAGCAACAAAAAGTATATTAGGTTGTGTAGTCGGGGAGATGAAGCTTCCAAACACCGGCGAAACTTTAGCGGTAGAAGAAGTCGTCAATTCGCTCAAATACCCTGACATTTTCCTGGTTGCAAGGAAATCAACAACTCGATTTTCCCTTTAGCCGCATCGGTTGGACTCGAAATGGGTGTGTACTGTCGAATCCCGATTTTTGGTGTCTTATCGCGATATGGTGACCAGGCGGAATTAAAAAGGGGTTTGGCGAAGCACGTAGTTGGACCATGAGATGAAGTAATGAAGTGGAGTAAGTTTTCACTGATATGACCATTGCATCCGACAATTCTGTGAGAACGCGAGGTTGTACTGGGTTAGTGAAGGGAGATTTTGATATGAGATCGAGAGTGTCGTCAGTTAAGTTAATCTCATCCGTAATGCTATGAGGAGCTTTTGATTCTGATACAAGTTTGTGAGAATATTCAAAGGCCGTGAATTTTTGCGGTGATCTAAAACTCGAAACGTTACTCGCTAAGGCTCCCTCACCGTACCTGTAGCAAATGTCAGGAAAGATCCAAACTGTCATTTGATGGGATTCACTTACTTTCCGTAAATTTACATCTCTCCAAGAAGCCAGCAAACAAGAATAGAAAGAAACGTAACAACAGAAATAGCAACTTCCATCTGTTCCGGATGTGAAATTGTAATAAAAACCGAAGCAAATATCAATGGTCGAGTAAGGATAACGTTATACGCAATAACGATATTCCTGATCATCCAAATATTATGCGTAACCACATCGCGAATTCGAATCGCTTCGATTGCTTTGTACGCCGTCCACGTCCAATATACCAACACGAAAGTTGAAGTTAATCGGCTGCTTAAGTTTCCGTTCGTTTGCCCTCTGATTACAAACATTATAACCCCGATGGTGGAGAAGAATTGGCATGCGAAGAAGTAGTATCCGCATAATCGATGAATCTTGGGATAGTTATGACGAAAGTAGCCCCAGAATTGTAAGAGCGAGATTATAAAGTATAGCGAGCCGGGTACAACGTGAATATAGTATCCGACTTTCATTAAATCATCCTTGTAAGGAAATGAGCATTGAAAATAAGCGGATTCAGATTTGGTTCGAATTTGCATTGAGTTAAACACCCACACCTTCGATAAAGTGGTGATTTACAATGATATTTCCAACTATAAAGCCAAATACTATCACCACGCTACTCCACCGATAAAACTCCGTCAACGCTAACATATAAAGTTCTCGTTAGAAAGGATTTAAAGCAAAGATCAAAACTTACGTTTGCTTGTCATGATAGTATGGAATGGTCGAGCAATAAGATCTTTTCCCATGATATATGTTCTTTGTTTTTTGAAAAAAAAAGTACTATTTGAAATTGTTAAGATTGGAATGTATTACACTTATTTTATTGATAGTTTGATTTGCTGTTCCTTTTTTGCTGAGCACTTAAGGCATTATGCAACTAAGCCCCCCTATTTTTTTTGTGCCTTTCGATCTTGCAATCCTAAATCTTTCGAAAATAGATTATAGTTACGGATAGTGATAAAAAAACAATTTAGCGATATGCTTTCCGTTGATACTGTGCAATAAAATGTGTTCTTGACGCACTTATGAAGTTAGATCATACAACCTCAAATCAGATTGTAATTTATTCTAGTTTGGTGTCTAATATATTGTTTAAAACTGAATTCTAATTGATTCTTTGTTATTTAAACAGAAAATAAAAAGTAAGCAAATTTTAAGTTACACAGAGTATAAATATGGGAAACAAGAATTCAAAAACAGGGAAAACGAAAACTCTCCTTAACGCAAAGAAAAAATCACGTCATCTCGTATGCAATTTTTGTTTATAACATTAATACTTAATCCCTTACGATTTGTAATGAAACAGAAGAAGGAAATACCGCAAATTATATTAACCAAACCAACCCTCGAATACCCAAAACAATCTTCTTCAAATATTCAACCTACGCGCACAATAAGTTCAGAGAAGCAATCCATTCACACAATCGATGAAGAAGAAAAGCAACCGCAACAAATTGAGAATGCCAAAGAGAATGAGCCTGAGCCAACAATCGACACAACATTAATCGACATTGAGAATTTAAATATAAGTAACCCGAACATAACCGTCGACTCTTCAGCTGCTGAAAACTGGCAGCCGGAGAAACATCACTTAGTTCGGACCGACACAAGAGTGGACCTCAGGCGAAAGTTCCATGCGGTTGAAAACAGCGTTTACCCGTTACCTGCGGATGCTCAAGAACAAGATCGGTTATCGTTGCAGCATTTACTTTATCGATTAGCATTTAATGAGTAAGAGCCACACAAGTGTGAATGGTGTGCGATTTTAAGCTGTGTTTGCTTTTAGACTATTTCATATGCCAATACATGTGCAAATGATTACAGATGGATTACGAATATTAGACGTTGGATGCGGACCAGGAGATTGGACGCGGGATGTCGCCAGGAGTTATCCACTTGCGGAAGTTTGGGGATTGGTAAGCGTTATAACTGTCCCGTGTATTTAGATATCTGATAAACTTCTTGCAGGATATGGCTCAGTCATTGTTTGAAGGGGTGGAGGTGCTACCAAATATGAAGTTTTTCACCGGAAATGTTTTGGGGGAACTTCCTTGTAAATACTATTTTCATGTTTCCTATCGATTTTTTTGACTATATTTTTTGTTGAAGTTCCGGATAATACTTTCGACGGTGTTTATCAGCGACTGCTAATTGGAGGAATTCCAAAAGACAAATGGGACCAAGTAATCCAAGAATTGATGCGCTTGTTAAAGCCCGGCGGGTATCTGGAGTTGTGTGAGGTATACATATGTATTTTTTTTAAAACATCCGATATTTGATTCACACTTTTTGAACTGCAGCCAGATCTTGCTTATTTTCGAACCGGACCGAATTATCAGAAACTCATGAACGGACGTATGAGAAGTTTCAATTATCAGTGATTTTTTATTTATATTAATTCTTTATGCGTTTTTCAGTTAACGAATCCTTGGCCCAGCGCGGACTTGACCCGCTCATTGGTAAATCAAAAATATATCCCTATTTTGAAACAACTCACCTTTTTTCTTCACAAAAAAATCAGCACGGGATCTTCCCAAAAAGATGTCTGAAGCAGGTTTAAAAATAATATCACAACACTCATGTTCGTTTCCCGTGAGTTTTCTAAAAAAAATCACAAAAACCCCTCATTTTCATCTTTTCACAAAAACAGGTTGGATGGGGAGGAAAGCACGGTGATTTGCATTTGATTAATGCACACCAAGGTGTAACCGCATTAAAACCATTCTTATTGAAATCATTCGGTGTCTCTGAACAAGAGTACGATCAATTGGTCGTTGACGCCATCGCCGAGTGCCCGCAGAACAAAACTTATTATAATGCATACTCCATTGTCGGGCAAAAGATATAAGCGGGGTGCGGTTTATGCTTCTATGAGTCAATTATCCACTTTTAATTTCTGTTTTTTTTTTAAAAAAAATTCTTATATCTGAGTCACATTGGTAATGTACGCTATGAGAATTTGTTTGATATTGAAATGTGCATTATTTGTAGTGTATATTTTATTACTCGGTCAGCTCATAATATTTCTGGGTCTTTGGATCAAAAAGCGCCGCTTTTCCTCATCATACTCCAACTCCAGCGTTTCATTATCGGGTTCCTCTATCTCATTGTCAATCACATCGCGCTTCACGGCGATTTTGCTGGTTGGAATGAAGAAGTCCGATTTTGGCTTTATTGTCTGTCTTTGAGGATACTGCATCCTCTCCGGACTCTTTGGAATTGCATCCACTGGTTCGGCAGCTTTCGCAATGTTAATAGGAGAGCTAGAAATCAAATCGCTGTACTCGAAAGTAGGTTGAAAATCAGTCAAAGGTTGTGTATCCTCGGATTCTTCGTCCACTTCATGTTCGCTCATGCTCCGAAGAGATTCTAAAGCGATAGCCTACTTTGCCAAGATTTCTTTATCCTCTTGTTGCGGATCGAGTTGGAAACTTTGCTTAGTTGATGTATGTGAGAAATCTAGATTTAACGAGGCAGGAGATGACCTTGACGAAGAACCGGATGTCGGATATTGGCTACCTTTAAGGGATTCACTTTTCTCTGAAATTTTGTTCTGAGGAGACGAGATATTGTGTGAAGGTGAAACACTCTGGAGTGTATTTGGAGTCTTCGAACGACTTAAAGAAACGGAGTTTATGCGTGATTTTGTTGAGGATTTCGACATCGAGTTTCGGGATATGTGAACTGTAAACGATTCTTCGCCGTTGATCAAGTCGATATTTGGAGTTGTTCGGTTTGAATTCGCATTACTTTTTTCGGATTTCTTGAATCATACTAAGAAAAAACAGCAAACCGAGATTATTCAATGTTGATTTAGGAAATATGAGAGAGATTTACCTACCCAAAACGCTAACAACCTTGTTAAAGTCACCATTAGTATATTTCTCGACCGAATTATCCGACACCGGCTGATCTAATTCTATTTTCCTTTGTTCATCTTGCTCTTCTTCCTTCTTCTTCTAATTCAGAAACGCATCGATTTCCTTTTGTAATTTCGCAACGCTTTCATCTGCACTCGTCGAGACTTCGAACTTCTTGTCTGCGTTTAAGTCCTCGTTGTCTTTCACTGACGTTCTCGCAGCAATTCTGCGGTGGATTAATGTAGATATGGGAATCGTTGGTAAATTCGGGTTGATATTTACGTTGAAAACCTCCGAATCATCTTCATCCCTGCTCCATTCGTTTAACCGACCGTTCAAGTTAATCTCACTCACTGCACGATTCGAATTTACTGAAGCAGACGACACCCGCGAAATAGTCCTTTTATGTTCAGCAATATCGGAGGTTTCAGTCATACCTTCATTCTTTGAGAAGCTCGCCGGTGTTGTCGTGCGACTCGATTTGGAAGAACTATGTCCAGATTTGTAGTCGTTTAACACGTTTCTGGCGGAATATTGTTCTTCACTGGTATTTGGTTCGTCAGCAAAGTCATCGTCAGCTGGGACACGGGCATCTACATATTTCATCGCATCGTAAACCTTTTCTTCAACAACTGTCACACTCTCATTCTGCTTTATAGGTGGTAAAACCAAGTGTTTAGAAGGTAACGGAGTTAATCTTTGTGATAGTCTCTTCCGATTCAAAGCTTCCAACTTCTCACTTCGCGCCTCAGATCGGAAGAAGGTGAGCTGAATTGCGGTTCGATATTGTTATTTGGGAATTCTACTGTTGTGGTTGCGGAGACATTTTGCGTTGGGTTGGAACGAGATGCAACTGGGCGTAATTTTTTGCTGGTTGGTTTCGTGGAAGGAACATTCAAATTTCTTCCGAATGCTACTTTCGTTTGCACACTTCGTGGATTAGGTTTATCAGGAGGTTCTAATTGAAGAAAAAATTAGTTGCGAGTTTCAAGAAAAGTAGCTATGTTGGATCAACTAACCATGGTTTAAAAACGACTCTCTTGAAATTCCGGACATGTTACTCATGTCGAATACCTGAGTTGAATATTCAACGCCGATAGGGAATTAGACATTTCTTGGAATTGATTCTGAATAACCATCGAATCCTAGCAAACCCTTAAATTAAATATTCTTATCAAATTCAGGAATTGATGTTGATACCATATAAATCCGACTCTCCAGATGGTCTGGTCTTTAAAGTAAAGATTTTACGCAATCGAAAGAGCCTAAATACAGACATCAAATAAAAAAAAGAAACATCCGTGTATAAAATTATACCATGAAGTGTGATATGATCCAGACATTTAAAGGACTGATTGCGAAAATTATCGGAAATCAGACTCCCCATATCAATTACGAGATTCAACCACTGTAAAAAAAAATGTGATAAATAGAAAATTTCAAGAATCAAATTCTTACAGTGCCATGATGTAAAGTGAGTGGACAGCTTATGTGCAGTGCCGTAAATTTGATCTCTCGCGTCGAAGTAGAGATAAAAAACATCCGTCTATTTCTGTTAAGATCTGTGATTCTTTTTAAATTTAAGAAAAGTCTGAAGTTCCATAAAGTACCACAATAATCGAACTTACACTAAATCAATTGATATATTTTGTGCGAGTGGAACATATACTTGAAAGACAATATACGGTTGAATCAATCCAGCTGCATTAAAGAATTTTAAGTGTGATTTTTCTTCAATTGTAACAACTATGTTCCATACCAGTGATTCGATCTTCACTAGGGAAAGTCAACTTTGCCGATTTCTCCACACTAAAGCAAAAGCCCTAAAAACTAAAAATGAATGACAAAGTTCTTGCAAGAATTTTTGAAATTATAAATTCCAAACTTGGAATTTTTCTGGCAATTTCGTACCTTCACATCTTTATGGAAATCTTTTTTTACGAGAGATTTCGACGAGAAATTCCAATTTCCATTTGAGGAAGAATTCAAGTTAATTGAATTTCCTTGGGCCGATAAAATTTCCATGAAAGAACCGACTTGAAATTGGTTTTTGGACATCGAACTTTGACGGCTGATCATCCGGTTCGCGTTAAAAGTTTGTGAATTCAATTTTATTAAACGAATCTACCATTTATTTCTTTATTGTTAGTTACCGATAATATGAATTTATCAAAAAATTCCACTTTGAACCTTTCTCATTTGCCGACGCTTCAAGATGACTTTTTCCATGATCGTTCTATTTTCTCGACTAGAGAGGCTTCAAACTTTGAATTCGAGAATGGTACTATCACTTTAAGGTAATACTTGCATCAATTCTCTAATTGAATCGGTGATCAATAGTTACAGCCATTCATTCGGATTCGAATCTTTTAATCGGTCGAATTTACACTGCATCGACGAAACTACAGCAATCTACTCCGTTGGAAATATACTTGTTTTACTAAATACGAAAACTATGGAGCAAAAATATGTCGAAGGATTTCGCGATGGTACCATCCGAGCAATAGCTGTGCGTAGAAATGTCCAAATCCAGCTTTTTTTTTTGCATGTTTAATGTTGAAATTATTTTTAGATTCACCCTTCTCGTAAATATATCGCAATCGCAGAAACATACCAATCCTCACCAAATATCTACATTATCGAATATCCTTCTTTTCGACTTTTCCGTATACCTCTCGACGGAACCACTCGATTATACTCTGACATTTGTTTTAATCCATCTGGCGATAAAATCGCTAGTGTAGGAGGGGATCCCGACTTTATGTTGACTATCTGGAATTGGAAATCCGAGAAAGTGATTCTCCGGAGTAAAGCTTTCTCGCAAGATGTATTCAAAGTTGCGTTTTCGCCCGATAGTGATGGAATTCTTACAACTTCGGGCATGGGTCATATCAGGTTCTGGAAGATGGCTCTAACGTTTACTGGGCTGAAGTTGCAAGGATTTATAGGAAAGTTTGGGACTGCAGAATTGACCGACATCTCGGCTTTTGTGCAATTGCCGGACGGGAAAGTGCTGTCGTCCACAGAAACCGGCAATTTGTTGCTTTGGGATGGTGGAATGATAAAATGCGAGATTGCTGGGAAGGGGAAGAAGCCTTGTCATCAGGGAAGAATTGATGTTATATTCTTGGTTGAGCAAGAGATCATTACTGCAGGAGACGATGGAGTAATTCGGATTTGGGATGTGGAGACCATCGATAACGCTGATGTTACCACTGGCGACCAAGCGGGACAGGGAAGCAGTACCTTGCAAGCACGGGTTTTTGAATTGGAGCCTGTCGATGAAATACAGCTTGGTAAGGATGTAAAGGTACGAAAGCAGCATAATGAGAGGTAAAATAGCTTACTCTGATTTGATCAAAGGTGAAATCGATGGTAAAGTGTGTAGGAAGTTCTCACGAGTACTTGATCCAAGACTCAATTGGACACAAATTCAAATTGGATACCGCGAAGAGAACCACCGATCAACTTTTATCGTTCCATTCTAGTCCATAACAGGAATTGATACTAGTCCAATTGGACACTCAATGGCATCTATCGGATTGGATGGAACAATCAGAGTGTATGACCATATCAGCAAACAATCAGTTGCTGGAAAAGTTAAATACACAGGAATGGGAACAGCGTTGACGTATTTTCCTTCGGTAAACTGACGATTCAATTTCTATTTCTTTTGTTATAATTTTTTAATTTCAAGTCTGTTGATGGACTTGGATGTACGCTTGCGGCAGGATTCTCAGATGGAGTATTGCGAATTGTAACCCATTCTCCCATACGTACCGCAAACCCACTCCTTCAACATTTTACCACCAATACGTCTTCAAACCTCACAACAAGCCCATAATCTCAATTTCGATATGAGCAGATGGTAAATTTCTCGCCACCTCATCTCCAGACAACACCGTATTCCTCTTTAAGATTGAGATCGCAAAAGCAAACCCCGATCCACAAAACGCTTATGAAGTATCAGCAGCCCCGGAAGCCGAGGAAAAGAAACGGACTTATTTTGATTTTTAGAGACAAGGTGAAAATTTCCCCTTCTGGATTTTTCAGCGTCAGTTGTGAATTTTTTGTTTTCCCCGATAATCATGCTAATGAGGCGGAATTCGAAGGTGGTAGCGAAACTGAGAGAAATAAAGATGACCTGGAGGAGGAAGAAACTCAAATAGATAAAACGGACAGTAAATCCGAAACAAGCGACGAAGGAGTGAATGAAAACCAAAATCCTGCAACTGAAGCGGAAAAGTCATCAGAAACAGGACAAAAAATGTTGATTGTCATACAGTCTGGCGAATTAATGTCTCTGGTTCTTCCAGATACTAATAAAATTAACACAACTTTATCGTACGAGATTTCGAAAGATCTTCTCTCGGTTTCCCAGTGGAAATTAGTTTTGCCGCCAAAACCTGCTCCTGTTACAGTCGCAGTTGAGAAAAAAAATGAAACAGCAACTGAAGAAGCCACGAATGACGAGAGAACAACCGAATCTAAACAAAGAAAAAGCATAACAGCTAAGCAAGACGCCCCAACGCAAACAACGGCAACTAAAACAGAAGAATCGAAGAGAAAATGATAGTCATGCTCAGAAAAGCACGCGGACTAACAATTGCTGAAGATTTTGCAATAACCAACGCAATATACTTGGAAGGCGGATAATTTATCATTTCGTTTGCGAATAAATCGGGCGACGGGGAAATTCGTGCGTGAAAAATAAACTCACCGGAAAAATCTCGGCTTCTGTTGGTTTATAAATCCGCTTTTGCTGAGTTGCGACTGTCGAGGTCTGGGAAATATCTTTTGATCGATTCCTGCGACGGAATGAGCTGTTTGAGAAAGTTGAAGGTTAAAGATGTACTTTTGAATAAATGCACGGACGGGCATGAGACCTTTGAAAGTTACTTTGAGCGGTTAAAGCAATAATTGCAAACTATTATAGATATAAGATCGGCGGCTTGGAATATTGAGAGTCGAGACAGTGATAGGCAAAAGCAGCAGTCTTTAGATCCGACGGCGAGCTTAGAAAGTATAAGCAAAATTTCAAATGAGGAAGAGAGAACGAGATTTTAGGACACTATTGTTTGGCTATGCGCATAGCTGTGAAAATGGTCGCGTAAAAGCTATGAATACCGCGTGGGACGATTCTTTCATTTGCACTGGTGGTAACGAAGGCGGAATATTTACATTTAGAGTGAATCCAGAAGTAATTCGAAGAGCTGAAGGTACAGAAATTCTGAAAATGTATCTTTTATTTCAAAAAAGTTAGTTTAAATGTGCCCCGTAAATTGATAGAATGGTTGGATCCGGATATTGAATCGAATATGGGATCAAAAATTGAACAAGTGGAAGACACTACGGATTCAGCTGCATACAGTATTCAAGAATCCAAGTTGACCTCCGAAAAAGACAGAGAACTGGAAGAAGCAGAAGCAAAGCAAAAAGTAGGATACGTCAATTTGATTAAAATTTGAGTATTCAATTTTTATAGGCAACAAGAAATTATATTCGATACTTGCGAAACGAGTTTTTAAGTCTTTTAAGTGAGAATGAAGCGATGCCACCAGAATTAAGACTTGAACGGTCATTATTTAGTGTGGACACAGACTTAAAATCGAATATCGGTAACCTAAAACAAAGAATAAATAAATGCATTACCAATTTGAAAAATAAAGACAAGGAAACAGCTGAAAAAATTATGAACGTAAAAGAACTCGAGTGGATTTCCGAAAAAAAATCAATCGGACCCAACAAACTCAAGAAGAAATTCTTGGATGGAATTCAAACCGAAAGAATTGAAATCTTGGCTTTTAATAAAAACTGTTCAGTCGCACCGTTTGGAACAATGAAACTGGAGACCAGCGCAGATTCTACGTTTCAGACTGTGTTAGGAGCATATAAAAATGCTAATAAGCAACTTAAAGATGTAAACTGGAATTAATAGATATGGAAAAAATTTTAAAAATTGTGACTTTTTGTAGGGAAAAGATCTGACGCAGCTGATAACAAAACAGGAAAACTCTGAAGGACATTCAGAACAATTAACCGATCAAAACAATAAGAAAATTCCCAAGGTAAGAGAAATTTGAGAGGTAAAATATAAATGATATAAATTTCCCCAAAAAAACTACATAGAACGTTGACCCAAAATCAAAACTGGAAGCACGAAAACTATACCGCGCCGAACGACAAGCAAAGTATAAAAAACTGCTCGAATCCAAGCCAGACGAAAAATACGAAGATCCTGGTGACGTCGCTGCAATTCGTTATGCCGAAAATCACTTGAGTGATTACAAGCTAAAGACTGGTGAGAAATATATTGCACCTGAGAGCGAGCGAGCTGATGCGGATAAGAAAAAGAGAGAGATTTTGCTGTTGAAAGAAAGTTTCTACACTATAAAAGAGGTCTGTAATGAGGAAACATTCTGGCGAAAGACTTATAATGTAATTTTGTATTATTTAGCAATTCAATTCTCAAATTTTAAGACTACGTGAAGAAAAAGTGTCTCTGGTCAATTATTATAATAACTCGTACAACGTTATGAAAGAAATTAATGAAAAACTACTTGAATTCGGTGTCACATTAGAACCGACGCCCGAGACAATGAAAGTCGAGGTATTCTTTCATTCATCGTTTACTTATTTCCGGTTGTGAATCTTTTTTTAGGATTGTGCATTTCCAGAAAACCGATACATAATCACTCCTGAAGATATAGAGCAACTGAAGCAACAGGATTTGGCATCAGCAACTCAACCGCGAAACAACGTGGATGATATAATGGGCGCATTTGGGAGCGGTAATCAAGAATCTGCACCACAACCAAAAGAAACCATGGTAGTGGCAGATTCAAATTCTGAAAAAGTAGCGCCAACAACAACCACCAAGGATGCTGCAACGAATGAAGTGGTTGCGGATGATAAGAAGAAATTGATTACAAAGTCTGGATTAGAAGTTAGAGAAGATGATAGGAAACGAAAGGAGCTGATATTTGAAAGAGATATGATCAAAAAGGTATTTTTTTGTTAAAAAAAAATTCACAACGTTAATGCTGTTGCAAATCATTTAGAGATTAAACCAAAGAATCGTTGAGTTTGATGATGTGCTTGAAATTCTGTCCAAGCAGAGGGCTCATTTGGAAGGAGGTATTTACATTGAAAAAAAAACGACCTCTGAAAAAGTAACAAGTTTTTTCTCAAAGAACTCAAGTTTGCCGACATGAAACTGTTACTCTTATATCGAGAATGGGCATTATTGAAAGAATTCGAGAAACATGACAATTTCCTTGCAGAAAAACTCGTAGCGAAGAAATCTGAAAAGAACGAAATTGACAGCAAGGTTTCTCGAAAATTATATCATTTTTTAAGGTTTAATCGATCCGTTTGGTTCAGATTAAAGAATGCCAAGAAAAACTAAATGCAAAGAAAACGGAAATTGAACAAATAATACGGAAAGAGAAAGAGATACAAGAAGAATTCAAGAATTCAGTTATCGGGGAAAACAATAAATACGAAGAATTTTTAATTAAAATCTTTCGAAAGAAAATTAAACGCACAAAGGTAAGAATATAGAGATTCCAAGCTAACTCTTAAAATCTTTATCTTTTTTAACGATATCTACAAATTAATATAGAAAAAAGTCAAAAACGATAACGCCAACAAATCCGATGAAGATAATCCTGACCAAGACGAAACCGACGAAACTGAATCCGAAACTGAAGATGAAATGGACTATTCCGACAATGATTCTGACGGGAGTGAAAACGAAGGTGAAGTGGATGAAGTTTGTGCTAGCGATTTAGAAGTAAATTTATGGAACAAAGTTCAAAATTTGCGAGAATTGAAATTGGATCAGGAGGACATTTTGGTTGAAGTGCAGAAAGTCATTGACATAACAATATTGTTTTGTTTGAAATGATTCTCGCGGATATTTAGGATTGAAATATGCATACTTTGTGACAGGCATTGAAGAAAGAAAACGATGCGTTAATCAAAAAAGAAAAAATTAATGATGTTTCGTTGAAGAACGCCGAATCAGAAATCCAAGATTTCCAGACCCAAAAACAACAAAAGTTGAATGAACTGGATGTAACAGTTCCATTACGATTGCACCAAATCCAACACTTGGAGAAGAACGGGTTGCCGAGTAATTTATCCTCAGTCCTTATTTTCTCCAATGAGGGGTTGGTGAAGCTGAAGGGTAGAATTAAAGAAGTGCAACAGGTATTAAATTTGATGAATCTTTTGTTTTTCTTTTTACGTTGAATTCGGTTTTAGGAAAAAATTGACATTCGTAAACAGCATAAAGAATTGAGAAAAATGCATGTGAATCTCATCAAAAGTAAGAAAGATAAACAAATCAAGGTAATTATTAAATTTCCGGTTTTGAAATTATAATTTGAATAAATTTTGCGTACTTTAGTTGCAAGAATTAGAAGCCAAAGCAGAGGACGTTCAAAGACTCAAATTCGGGCAAATCGTAGACCTCGAGAAACTAGAACGAATGGGTGTAAACAAGAACGCCGACGAGTTGCGAGAAAAGTTGCAAAAAGAAGATGAGAAACGTGCTCGTGAACTGGAAATGTGGACGGTAAGCTTAAATTTGATTTCTCCTTTTCATTAGCATTTAATTATTTTCCGTTTCAGAATAAGATTAATAAACTAAAGGAGGAGGTGACCGAAGTAACAAAGGAAAACACTGCAAATTTAGAAAATTTAGTTGAATTAATGGAACAGAAACGTAGATTAGAAGAATCATTAAACTTTAGTCAATCATCAGTGGTAAATCACACATAAAAGAATTAAATAAATCACCAATTGTCATGTTTTTCGCAACAGAAAACGGAATACTCTGGTCCGAAAAAGAGAGTTATGCTGGAACACTCCAAACTCATCTCACTCGTGAACTCTCAAGCGGAAGAAATCCGTGTCTTGCGCGCTGAAATCGAAACGCTTATTCGAAAACCTGTCAGATTGCCATCGATCCCTGCCCCCAAAATACCACTTCCTCCTCAACATCCACAGTCGAAAAGGAGCTCAGTGGTGGGTGGGGCGCGAGTTTTGAAGAAGATAAATTCAGAAGTTGTGGATGAAAAGTCGATTCAGAATATAGAGGTCAATTATGCCATAATTAGAGAGGAGGAGACGGAACGGGAAGAGTTGCCGAGTAATACTGGTGCAGAACAGAAGCAACCAATAGTGGAAATTCCACGAGAAACTTTGGACGATAGGGCGAAACCATATGAAGACAACGTTGATAATACTGTGAAACAACCGGATATTGTTTCGGAAACTGAAGCAATGCAAGTTGCTAACGAATCCCCTCACATCGATCAGGAGGCGTCAGAATCATATGTCCCGACCGAAAAAATTATGACTGATTCTGCGCAAAAGTGCAACAGTTGAAAACGTTATGGAAGAGCCGATTTTGAACCAAAAGCAAGATGATTTGGGTGTAAAAGTTTCGGAGGAGAAAGAACTTTTACAAAACGAAGATGAAAATTCAAATATTCCAGGTGCTCCAGCTGAGGAAGCAAACGAAAACACAGAATAGTATGCAAAACAATAAATATTTACATATATTAAATAGTTCCCAACAAAAAGGGGTATCAATCTCCAGCGCACTGTGCAACAAACATGAGATACGTGTTAATTAACTTAAAATCAAATATTACAAACCTCGTCCATATGACTCCTAATCGCATTCTCCGTAAAGTTAACAAATGAAAATTTACAAATTGGACAGCTTCTCAATTCCTTCTTCTTTACCGACTGAATATCAGTTGGAATGATACTCACAGCAGCTGGTTTTGGCAAAGAAATGCTCCCCAGATCTCGATTGTCCTTTGATAATTTCTCTTCCACTCTTATCAACTCATCTTCATCAAAATCGAAGTCTGCAAAGTCAAAGGATACATCAGAATATTGAGTGTGGAATGCCGACTGAATTTTTGATCTGGTCGGCGATAACCGCGGTTGGATCGAACATTTCGTGGGAGATTTGGGCGGAATTCGGTCGCTGAAAGAAAGAGACATTTCTCTTTGTCTTTTCGGCGTTGGCGAATTCAAATAATATTCGATATCATCGCTCTCGGGCTCATCTTGTGCAGGTCGCTTTACACTAATCGGTTCTTTCACTTCACGGTCTCGTCCACCAGACAACATTAAACTTCGCGTCTTTTGAGACATTGACGAATTGAGTCCACTTTTGCGGGTTCGTGATGAAGAGACACTGGAAATTGTGATGGGTGTGTTAAATTCCGATTGTCGATTTTGGCGGACTGGCGTGACGTTGGTTTGAGGGGGCAAGGGATTAGAGGTGATAGGAGGTTCAATGATCTCTACTTTGGTGTTCTGTTCGATGGAATCCACCATCTGATCATATTCCGAAGCATCATCCACTACTTCTTCACACAAACTTTCAATCGATGGGAAAGCGTCGGTGACAAAAAAGTCTGACGAGTTTCCGGAGCAAAACCTTAACGTGTACTCATACAACGTCGCATAGCCCTGTAAGTACTGCCTGCTTAAACTACTTTCAAAGTGCGTCCTCGTTGATTCAGGCTCGTGCACAGTTTTCTCTGGCACTGTCCCAGGTTTCTCGGAGTCACTCGAAGCGCTATTTAACGATATCCGTTTTACCCGTGGAACTTTGCTGTATTGTATTGCAGAGATTGACTGTGCGAGAGAATAATTAACTGCATCCGGGTTCGAAGGTGCAATAGAAATCGGATTCGAGGTAAAAGTTTTTTCGCTGACGGATACATTCTGATCAGATATAACAGTACTCTTATTGGTCGAGTTCGGTTGGAACTTGGAATTAGTTGATTCTATCGAGATTGATTTTTTCGGGTTCGATGTTGAAGTAGTCGAGGATGGGACAGAATTCCGAGGAGGGACATTAACATCTGAAGGTCTGAAATAATTTGAAATTAAGGGTACGTTTACATTCTTGTTCTTTTTTGGTCCCATTCCAAATTGTAACTCGCAGTCGGATTACTCAGGCGTGTGATCTATAACCAATAACTTTCTGTATAACAATTTCCCCTGATTTTTTTTACTATAAAAAAGTCGGATTTCCTTCGTTTTCAGTAGGTCATTTTCTTCTGGCAACAGGTTATGGTGTCACCCTAAAGAATCATTGTAAACTCTGATTTAATCCCTAACGCGGTTGACGAAATGAAACGTTTCCTTGGTTACTGACCGGAGGCTCGAAGTATCTCATTTTCGCCGTAAACTTACCCGAAAATATCGTCGGATGTTTGGGGGCTGTCACCGTGTGCGTGATGATTGTCGATGCATTCGATACCGATGTATCTAGTATCAGATATTAACGATGCGTCAAACATACTATGATTGTCGGTTTTAGCTTTCAACGATTCTCAAGATAGCGTGGGCTCATAACCTGTTGGGAGAAGAAGATGGCCCGAAGAACTACAACTGGACATTGAACATTATTTAATTTATAACAAATATTTAAAACTGAGATCATTGTTATCGGATCAACATTTAAATAAACTGTCATTTGTTTTTTTCTGACCTTTTTGTCCATGTTTATGTTTATTTGAAAAAATTACTCAGATTTGAATCCGAGAGTGATCTCTGAATTGGAAGTTTCACCTCCTTATTATTTCGATGGTGATTTGGTGATAAAGAATTTTCTTCTTCTTTATCTGCGTGATAAAATAGTGATCGACTACGAGCCCTATGTATTGGAAATTGATCATGATTGCCGCGGAAAGAATGCTCTGAAGAATCGGCCGAAGAATCCTAACGAAGCATTAATTAGAGTATCATTATAATAAGAACTTCCAACATACAAATAAATTGCTGACTGATCTCCCGCAGATCAACATTCCAAATAATCCTTTACCTTGGTTGTGAGAATCGGGAGTTTCCCTCATATCACTCTGTTCCTCTTCTGAAGTTTTAACAGTGATATGGAATCCATTCGTCAACGCAGCTCCCAAACTCTGTCCCTCACTCTTCATTTTCTGAGCATACTCCCACACTAACCTAGCTTTCTCCTCCTGCTTGCGTCGCACATCAACAAGTGTGTTTCCTTCAAAAGCACAAAATGCTTCCTTATCATCCACAGTAACATTCCTTTTCTTAACTTCCGGAGGGAAATATTTTGCGGCAAACTTGAACCATTTCTCCTGTGTTTTCAACATCGAATCCGTTTCATATTTATCATTATGCAAAATCGAATTTAAAGTGTTTATTCGCAATTCCCATACCCGTTTCATTCTTTCTCGAGCGTGTTCGAGTTCCGACATTTCTCTATCGTTCATTAACCGTTGAAATTTCATTTTGTCTTCGTAGTATTGTTCTAATTCAGCTATCGCGGTTTCAGAAAATGTGGTTTCTGAAACAGGAATTGGTTTTGGTTCGGGTTCGGAATCTTTTGCGTCTGATTGAAATTCAGTCGTTGGAGTTCTTGTGAACCGGGATGTTTGCCCGTGACTTTGCGGTACGTTGCTGGAACGTAGATTTCTGCGGTTGTTGCTGGTGGTTGTATTCGCGGTGCTACTTGTACCGAGTCTTGATTTTAATCGAGAAACGTAATTTAGGTTTTGAATACTTCCCATCCGCGAGACATCCAACGAAGTAGCTCCCGATCTGGTGTAGTTATCGGTGCTGTTAAGATTGTTAATTGCGCCGCTTGGAGAAGGGGTTTGTGGAGACGGGAGGGCGATATTTTGAAGTTCAAGTTGCGCTTCATACCGTTCGGTTATTTCTTTCAGTTTTTGTTTTAGAATCGCAAGGTTTTCCTCTTTTTCTTGAATTTCTGACTCGTAGGATTCAACCATTTCAATTGTTTTGGCTTTTTCGGCATCCACCGAGATTGTGCCCTACTTTCCGTAAATCTAATAAATAAACCGGAAAAATACTTTTCAACGTACCCCAGGGTCGATCAAATTGTTCTTTTTTTAAAAGAAGAGTGAATCTTGCGTTTGTGAATTTAAGAATTTGAATTTCGTCGTTCTGATGTTTGATATCGGTGCCAATTCTTTGCATTGTTTCTTGCATTGGTATAAGTTCTTTCTCCAAATCTTCATTTAGCTTATTTGCGAATTCTTCTATGAATGCCTATTTCCAAAGAAAGCGTTATCAATCAATTATTCGGCTCTTTTATTTGTACATACGTCGTGTTGTTGAGAGATTTCTGTAACGGCTTCTTTATATTGCTCTTCGCAATCTTTTCTTATTTCGTTGATGGAGATACGATGTCGGTTTTCCAATCTTCTTAAATATTTTACGATCTCGCAGTAAACTTCGTTTGCAACAGCAGATACTTGCGAGTTATAATTCGCATGAAGCATCTTTTTTGCCAGCGTTATATTCTGAGAAAGAAACAATGTTGAATCAATACTTTTCGCTTGAAACATTTAGCTGTTTTCATTAGACTCTTAAATTTTTTATACAACTTTTTCAAATCGTTAAAATCCGCAATCATATCTTCAGTCTGCGACCGTCGTTCAACATTCCGATTTCGCGTATGATATTCTCTCCATTTCTGCAAATCACCGAAAAAGTTTTCGAAATCCGGGAACTCCCGACGCATCACATCTATCAGTGATTCGTGTTGAGAAGCAGTGACGGCTGTATCGTATGCTTGTACCGCTTTAGCGGAGATTGTCATTGTTGGTTTACCTTTGCGTAGACCTGATTGACAGTATTCTACTGATATGTTTTTTAGAGTGCTGTCGTGGTCTTTTGGGAGTCGTTTTGATGGTTTATGTTTATGTGAACTTTTATCTTTCATTTTTCTAGGGTTGCTTTGAATTGTATTCTTGATTTTAATTTAAGGAGAATAGAATGTTCCCGGACCAGCTCAAGATATCAATTTGAATATATTGATTAGAGGATTACATTTTATGAGTGAAGGTTTAGCAACCATAATATGAACAAAGATAAAAGTGAAAAAAGCGCTCCCGATCTTATCAAATTTTCCTAATCATGCATTTTCCAAACTTGCAAACAGCTGACCAGGCACGAAGGGAATTGTAACACTCAAAAAACCATGAGCCATCGACGCAACATTTCAATTGGAAATGTCAGCAGCACCGGTGGAACGACCGGAAACGAAGTTTACACGTACTCGGCTCCCTGGCCCGTCTATGCTCTGCATTGGTCGCAGCTTCCTGGTTCTTTTCGTTTTGCATTCGGTTCATTTTTTGAGGAATACGCAAATAAGGTTTTTCCTTTGGATTTTTATTTTAATCTTGAAATTCATATGTACGTTTTAAAAGGTTAGAGTTGTGCAGTTGTCTGAGAATGGGCAAGAATTGGTTGATGTTACTGAATTGGATCACCAATACCCCGTTACAAAAGTGTTATGGTCACCTTACAAAGTAAATTCCAGTCTTTAGACAAATATCTTCGGTGTGTTTATTTGCTGCTGTTTCAGGGAGGTCTAACACCGGATCTTATGGCCACAACTGGAGATTATTTGCGAATTTGGGAACTATGTCAAGTAGATACGAATCCGTATGATGCGACGGATATGGAGTCGACATTAGAATCTCAGTTTGTTTTAAAAGCTACTTTGGCGAATGTTCGGAAACCCGGTCACAGTGTGTGTAATTTGTAAATAACTGAAAGGGTTGTTTTTGTCTTATGATTTGGCTGAATTAGGGAAATAAGAGAGAGTATTGCGCACCGTTAACGAGTTTTGATTGGAATGAAACAGATCCGTCGTTTGTTGTGACGGCTAGTATAGATACTACTTGTACGGTTTGGGATGTGACAGTCAGTCATTTAACATTTTCTTTTCTCTGGATTTTTTTTAATTATAAATTTCTACAGACGCAACAGGCGAAGACGCAATTGATTGCGCATGATAAGGAAGTGTATGATGTAGCATTTGCAAAAGGAACAGATATTTTTGCAAGTGTGGGAGGAGATGGATCAGTTAGAATGTTTGATTTAAGGTTCTAATGATCGTATTGAAGATAATTATCTTTCTAAAATATTCATGTAGAGCATTGGAACATTCAACAATTATCTACGAAACGACAAACCAATCTGTGAACTCTAACGGAACATCTGAAAATACACCACTATTAAGGGTATCTTGGAATAAACAGGATCCAAATTACATTGCGACATTTGGAATGGATTCGAACTCGATCCTAATACTGGATGTGCGTGTTCCAGCGATACCCGTGACAGAATTAACTGGACACGTAGGATCAGTTAACGCGATATCATGGGCACCACATTCTCGTGATCATTTATGTAGTGTTGGTGAGTAACATTGACAGAAGAAATATGTATGTTTTATTCATTTCCGCGCAGGTGAAGACAAACAAACTTTGGTGTGGGATATTGCGCAGGCATCACGGAACAAAGCCAATAGCTCGGGAGCAGAACCAATATTGATGTATTCGAGTCCAGCGGAGACTAATTCAATATCATGGACGCCAAATCACCCGGACTGGGTCGGAATCGCATGGGGAAGTACAGTCCAGGCACTGCGACTGTGAGAAGATTAACCGGAAAAGAGAAGAGAGAACATTCACATTATAATTTATTAAACTTTGAGGACAATTTAAAAAAAAACATTGTTTAAAAACACGTTCGGTTTGTTGAGTTTTTCGTGATAGCGTCAATTTGTGAAAAGGCATCAGTCAAATTACGTTGCGAAATTCAAATTGAATTTTAACGAATATCTCTAATATCGGATTATTAAAATGAAACCTGGAGAAGTCGATCTCGGTGTACATAACTTTCAGATTTATTATTCGTTTTTCTCAATTTTCATTGTTTGATTAACTCTTTTTGATTTTTACATTGCGCAATTAGACTACCATTATGGCAGTACAATTTAAAGATGGAGTCATTGTCGGTGCTGACTCACGTACTACAACTGGTTCATATATCGGTAAAAAAGTCTTGAATGAAATGAAAGTTATAATTTTTACTGATCTCTTTTTTCGGTCGAAATAATCCTACTATTCGCAAACTCAATTAAATGCACATTCTCAAATCTACAGCAAACCGAGTCACGGATAAATTAACACCAGTTCACGATAGAATTTTCTGTTGTCGAAGTGGAAGTGCAGCTGACACACAAGCAATCGCGGACATTGTTCATTACTATCTACAGATGTTTACGTAATTCAAACCAACCAGGTTCAATTTCTACAAACGATTGATTTCTTTTGTTTTTTAGAGTTGAACAAGGTAAACCACCCCAAGTTCATACTGCAGCATCATTATTCCAAGAACTCGTTTACTCGAACAAGGACAAATTATCAGCTGGTATTATTGTTGCGGGTATTGATAAAGTTGACGGGCCGTCGGTTTGGAGTATCCCGCTTGGTGGATCGTTACATAAACAACCGTTTGCTATTGGTGGATCTGGGTCTACTTATATTTATGGGTACTGTGATGCGGCATTTAAAGACGGAATGAGTAAAGAAGAGGCGATTGCGTTTACGAAAAATGGTGGGCTGAGATATTTATTACATAAACGACGTTTCTTACGTTTTTATCTTTGTGCAGCTGTTTCTTTGGCGATGTCCAGAGATGGATCTTCTGGAGGTGTTATTCGTTTAGCAGTTATTACTAATGATGGAGTTGAAAGAATATTTGTCCCTGGTAAGAAAAGAGCATTGATTATTTTCATTTTGTATTATAATTTCTAAACTTGTTTCTTAATAGGTGACCAACTACCAGAATTCTGGCAAGGATAAAAGCCATCAGAAATGAAAGGATTAGATTTTTTTGTATCATGAATGGAACATTAAATAACAAAAAAAGACCCAAAAAATGTGGAAAATTAGCAAGCGCATTTGTTTATTGGATCTGACATTAGATTAATGTGTTCATTGTTCACGGTTGCAGAAAAGGGAAAACTTTCCGAATCTTTTGTAATCCAGTTCGTTTCGACCTTGTTTCGCCGACACTTTAAATACAGGATTCCTTACCCCAGATATCATCTAATTTAAAATGATTTCATCCTACCGCTCGTCTTCATAACCCCTCAAAAATTCCATCAAATCCATCGGTTCGGAAATCTCGTCCAAAGTAGAGAATATCATCTAATGCTTCATGGTGCGCAGCAGTGCTCGCATACGTATTATTTCTGTTCAACTTTGCACGAAACGAAAAATGATCAAACATCCTTCGATTGCTGAGTCCGGGTTTATTCAGTTTCTTTTTTACTCTTGATTTATATTCATGCAATTGAATTCTTAAGTATTTAAGTGCTCCAATAGACATCGACTCAGTTTCAAATCGACACTTTCTATCAACTGGATTCAGTTTTGCTGAGGCATCGTTGGACATTCAGTTGTGTCTTTCCATTATCTATAGAACACCGCCGTATTGTGAAGATAACAAGAGATTGGATAATTGTGAAATGGAGGGTTTGGGGGAGACAGTTGGCTATGACAGCCGGTCGCCTGTTCTCACGATCGGTAAACGAATTAGAATCCACTTATCCACCACACTGAACATCACGCAAACCAAATTCGAAAACATATTATTTATCGATCGTCCAGAAAACACGTCACAAACAAGTGTCAGTGTGTGTTTCTACTTCGGTTAAAGAACGAACTTTTTCCCCCAATGTCCAAGATGTCCGTTCGGTAATTTGAGGCTGTGATTTCTATCGAGAAAATTCCAGCTGAGTTTTGGCCAGGGATTTCAAAATCACAGCCTCATCATCTGAGTTGATAAGCGTCCAGAATAAAAAGATTCTGACACCAATCAACTCGAAAACAAAAAACCCACAAACAAGAAAAGCAAAAAAAAATGAAATTCTTAACCATCGCATCATTCGTCGCGTCTATGCTGGCTTTCAGCTTCTTTACAACGATCAGTGCCGTCCCTGTAACTAACGGAGATCCAGTGGCATTGGTTGCAAGAGAAGAAGCTTGTAATCGTGCTTGTATTCCTGGCTATGTGTATGTATCCGTTATCAGAAATAACATTTCGTATCTTGCTGAAGCTGACTTGCAATTGTGTATTTCTTCATTTAACGTAGATGTATCCTCACCCAGAAGGAAGGTCCGAACTGTCCTCTCTGCGCACCCACAAGACACCCAATCTGTGTTGTTAAAAGTAATTTTAGCACGATCTAAATGTTTGTAATTTTGCAAGACTAACAATTTTTTTGGCAGAAACTGACTGTGCGAATTGCCCAACTCCGGTTTGCAACATGCAATGTGAGAAACCAGGATACACTTGCGCCTTTGGAGATTCGTGCAGAAACTGCGAATCACCACAATTCTGCGTTCGATACGGTTGAAAAAAGCGTCAAAGAAAAGAGTATTTGTGGAGATCTTTTAAAATTTGGTGATTTGTTATGGTTCCTCTCCCTGTATTATGAAAATGTTATTGAAAATAAATCATTTTGTTTGTTTGTACATGTCATTCTCAATAATGCGTCAGTTGATTAATATTATTTTAATAATTTAATTCTTTTAATCGGTCTGCAATGTTCATCCAGTATCGCATTTGGATCGTGAGGTCTCTGGCTTCTTCCAACTCGTGTTCCTCAAACGCAATCTCCAACTTTTCCATCAATCGCAGGATTCTCTCTATTTCATTGCAATCCATTAATGAAGAAATTGCATAAGTATGTATTTGTTTTGACTTACCATTATTCTCTTTTTCTAACGTTTCCAAATCCTCACTTGATGCTTCTGATACGGCTTCCATTACTTCTAGGACTTCTGATAGCAGTTCTGGATCTTGGATCGACTCCGCTTCAGTCGTATGTTTCCCGTACAGCTTTAACTGAAAGACATCGTTTTAAACATCACATGAATGTCGTAAATCACCTCTTACAATGTAATTAGCGCGTTTTAAGGGATTTCTTAATGTCTCATAGCCTTTGTTTATATACGTTGATTGCATATCTGATATCTTCTTCTCTTGCTACAAACGAACCTCAAATTCTGTCGAGTTCAAATTAAATTTGTGAAAATCTTTACATGATCTTTAGTTGCAAAACTATCAGGATGAATCTGCTGCTGCAACTTCAAAAACCTATTCCTCAACTTTGTCTCATCAACCCGAAACAGCGGTTTCGTCGCAATTGAATCTCTTTCTGCATTCAATTCCTCTCCTCCATCTCGCTCAAACCCTTCTTTCAAGTGATGTGCAGGCGCCAAAACATCGAAATACGTCACGCATAACCCCGGCGGTTGGATTTTCCCGCATCCGGACTTTAATGGAGTATGATTACAGAATAACCAAACGCCCGGAATTTGTTTTCCGCAGTTCCAACATTTTTTCATGCATGTTGTTGAGGTTGTTGAAGTGGATGTATTTGTGTCTGTTTCTTGCGTTCCGGACGGTGTTGTTGTGTAAGGTCGAAGTGAATTTTTAATTTTTGGACGACAGAGTGTTATCAAGTTTGGAGATGGGAAATAGTTAGTATTTGAGAATGAATGATGTTGTTGGAATGGGATCCGAATAGAATGAAAGTGTCTGCGGCTTGCGTGAAAAACTGCTCGAAATTTCTGCATTCCTTGTTTTGGCGCCCGTTTGATGTCTGGAATCGACAACTTGAACCTCATATCTAAATCTGAAATATCATCTAGAATCAAATCTATTTCTAGTTTTAATAATTGAAAAAATACTATGAAGCAGTATAACTTTCAAAACACTTGATTTTCTTCCCTAACTTCGACGACGTGAAAAAACTGTGAAAAATGGTATTTCTAAATAATAAAAAAAAGAATCAAAGCTCCGCATCAGATCTAATATCAACTCCACTACGTTTCAAGCAAATCATAACGTTTCCTTCAAATTCGCAACTGGCAACGTAAACAATTTCCTCTTCGAAATCGATCTCACATTAACCACCGCGACCACAACCGCACTCCAAGCTACGAGACTCCATCCCAAGACATCTCGCAAAACATTCACCCAATACGGTTGCATTCCACCCATTACTTCCCAATACAACCAACATTCATCGTTTGATGCGTATTTAGTTCTAAATGCCTCGCACGTAGTTGAAAGACCCATATAGATTATTGGAAGAGCGATGATGTTGAGGATAATTTGATACACGAGAAGGGGGATTGATGGAACTACTGGTCGAGTGACTGTTTTTGGTTGAATCCAGTGTTGATAGATGTAGTTGAAACTGATTAATAATGACGATACTACTGTGCTGTAATGAAATGATAACCATAAACGGATACCGAGTTTTTGGAAAATTTTATTATTTCTCAAAGAGAACTTACAATAGAATAAAGTAGCATGGAATTCCAACCTTGTTATCATCCAATGGGGTTAAACTCAAGAAAAGAACGCTATAAGAATTAATAAGCTTAAGGAGTCGCCTGGGGTCATGAGACAATTAAATTGTACCATCTTTTTTGGTTTTCATGTTGGGGCCATAAAACAGTCAGCGCGTATGTTAAGACCAAAGATAATAACTATATACAAAAGGAAATCATATTTCAAGCCAAATAAATCAATCCGGTCCTTTCAAATCAACTAAAATTAACGATTTTCAAACATACCAGAGTAATGGAATGAAGAGCAGTAAATAGATGTAATTGTGGATGCGATTCTATGGCGTTTAATAGGTTAATGGGCTTGAAATTCATTCTTTCTAATTTTATTTCGTTTTTTTTTTGGCCGTCACGTTTTTTTGCACCTCAAAACCCGAACATCCCACAAAGAAAGTGATACCATTTATTGATTTTGTAGATTTCGCTACAAGAATTGTATTTGTTTCATTTATGGATCAGTGAATCAAAAATCATTTATTTTGTAACAAACCTGGAATCAGTGGTTTTCTGATCAAGAAATCATAAGCGAACATCAACACAAACGCTAATAAAAATTTCTAATTAATACTCGTGAGCTCATAAACTCTGAATCTTGGTGAATGACATTACCGAAAAAAACAACAAAAACATGACAGAGGCAGTGACTTCACATTCAGTCCAGAAAATGAACGAAGAAATTAATTTAAATAACAGCAAATCTTCACCTCCCGATTCTAATTTGATGCCCGATGATCTCAAGCCGTTATCCACTAATTCATCGATGAAGCTCGGTGACAATTACACTTACTCAACCGGTGAATCTAGCTCGGCCGTTGCGGGTTCGTTTAAAGATAAAGGGAAACGAACTAGCGAAAGTATTGCGAATTTTTTTGACGAAAAACCTCATGAACAAGCGAATGTAGAAATTAATGCACCTAATTCAGATTTACCAGACCGCAAAGACTCCAGTCAGTACGATCCGGAAGAACATATTTCTAAATTACTACAAAATGCATCAATTGATATCCCTATACACTCATCTCGTAAACCCTCTCTGAGCGCACCCAATGCACTATTACAAGAAGAAATTATTGATGAGAAAGTCAACGAAAATGATCCTGAAGCTGTATTGGTGGCTTTAAAGCAAATGGGATTTGATGATGTTGCTTGTGAGATGGCTATTTCTGAAGCGTACGGGATATTGTGGGATGCAAAGGAAGCGGGAGTTGAAGGGCAGCGAGGAACACTATTGGAAAATGCGATCGGGTCTTTATTAAATGCAGGTGCTGAGAAAAGAAGTTCAGTTGCAGCGAGAGGAATAACCTGTATATAGTTTGATTTGTTGATATCATTTTATTTGTGATTAATTTTTTTTTAGACTCACCCCCCGGATCTCCAAAACCCAACAGACCGCCCCCTCCAAACTACAGACCTACAAAAGGTATTCTAAAACCAGCACCCCCAAACACTTTCCTACGAACTGCCACGTCGTTACTATCCCGAATAACATCGACGAAAAACGCTCCGTGGATCGGAAAGACGATTGATTCCGCCTCAAGCGTTGCCAGCTCACTCGCTGCAAAATTTAATGAAGCATTAGAATCTCAGTCTTCACATCCCTCCAACATGAACGTCCCCATGACTCGAGCAAGATCAAGTTATCCAGCTCCAGCAACTGATCCCAAACCCAACAACCCACAATCGAATTTCGTGATTTCTGAATCTCAGTCTTCTTTACCTGGATCGCTATCATCTTCCGTAGATTCGTTACCATCGAGTCTCGGTATCGAATCTCCCATCAGCTCCAAACCGAAATTAGTTCGATTTTCCGTTCCGAATCTGCAAATTGATCCCGTAGACGATGCAAATTACTCTGAAAGCGACGACGAAAACGTATACAACGTCGACGAAGAAGTCATCGATTACGAGCACCCAGAACCAACAATTCATCCGATAAAACCGTCCGCGTTTAAGAAAGTAATTGACCCGAAACTCAACGAGTTGCAGAATTTTTATTTGGTTGTTTGTGAATATCGATCGGAGAAGCCGCTTGCTTCTGTTATTCCACAGTTGGCGGTTGCAAAGCCGAAGTGTATTGTTTTTGATGAGTTGATTAATGAGGAGAATGTGTCGTCGATCTCGGATTTTATTGGACAGTTTCTCGCGAGTCGGGAAAAGAATGAAATGATAACGCTGAAGTTTTTGGGTTGTGGATTGAAAGATGAAACGTTAAAACTGATTATTCACGCAGTGTTGCATGTGAACAGTTGTAAACTGGAGTTTTATATAACCGGGACGAAAAATAGTGATGGTAGTTTTGGATCGGACGAACACATTACTGCAGTCGGAATAAAATACTTGGCCGTTTTTCTAAAGAAGGTAACTGATTGATAAATTGCAATTTCGCAAGTATTAATTCTTTTTTGATAGAGTGAGAATTTAACGCATCTTTCGATATCGCATATAACCATGGCCAAAAAATCAATATCTTACTTATCGCATGCGCTCATGCATACCAAATCACTGGAATCATTATCATTGGACCACACGAAACTACAACTTAGTTTACTTTCGCCTTCAATTCTTCAGTCTCCAGTCACAAAGTTATCGCTGTGTGGAAATCGAGTTTTCCCCGAACTCAAAATATTTAATAAGTTATCTGTGTTGAATTTGGACAGTTGTGGAGTGAATGTAATAACAGTTATATGTTATTTTTTGCAGTATTTTTTATTTTATTTTTTGGTATAGGATGTTTTGTATATTGCAGAGGGTCTAATGTCGTCCGAAACGTTGAAAGAACTGATATTGAGTCGAAACTCGATCGACGCACATGGTTTATCATTACTATCTCAGGCTCTGGTAGTAGTAGTCAACTTGAAGCTTTTATTTTGAGAATGGAATTATATTAAATTTTCATTTTATACGAATCGATAATTTCAGAAGCAAAATAAGACTCTTCAAAAGTTAGATTTGAGTTACAATCCCATTTGTGAGAATTCTTTGGAAGGGGTAGACTGATAAAATGACCTGGTAAAAGACAGATGCTGATAAGGTTTTCGTAGATTTCTGCGCTAAAAGATGCATTATCCGCAAACAAGACATTAACCGAGTTAAACTTGACGGCTACCGGTCTTAATTCCGAAGGTTTGAGAACCTTTTCGCGCTTCACTGTATCTTTTTCTAATTTCTCTTATACAAAAGCTGCCATCATCCTTGCTGAAACGATTCCATTATCAACAAGTCTAACATCACTTTTAATATCCCAAAACCCACTCCAAGTCGCAGGAATAATCGCACTATCCGTCTCACTAAAAATGAACTCATCCATAACCAACGTAGAACTCGTTCCCATCGCTCAAATCGACGTAGACGGCGAAAATAGCAATATTTCTGATGTGATTGAGCGAAGTGTTTCTGAAGTATTAGAGATTTGTGATCGAAATAAAGCTCGGTATCGACCTAGTCCACCGCCGACACCTGCGCGGCCGCCTATTGTTAAGAGAACGAATTCCTTGAATGAAAAGAAGAGTTTGAGTAGAGAGGAGAAGTTAATTTTAGAGTTGAAGGATATTGTGAGGTCGGCGGAGGAGACGGCGGCGTTGTTGAATGAGATTATTAGTGAGAATGGAGATTTAGATGGTTTGGGCAAGGTAAAAAAAATATGTAAATTGCTAAAGTGTTTAAACAAATCTGGTATTAGGAATTGTATACAGAAGTTACTCTTTGTCGAACCAGATTACAAAAAGGAATTCCTCAAATTTTAGAAGATGAAGTTGCATTGGGTATTGTCATAATTTATTTTTACGTTATTAATTTATAACGCCGCTCTTTGCGTAGGACTGATACTGTCGTTGAACGATAAACTCGAAGTAACAGTTTTAAACTACGAAAATAAGATCCGCGAAAAAAATATTCAAAAATCACAAACGGTGAATACAAACGAAACCACAATCCCGACACTGGAAGAATTAAAAACGGTGTCAACCACTGAATTTATTTCAGAACCGGATCCGACGACAACTAGTATTTCTACTCCAGTTGTGGTTAAACTGAAAGAGTTTGAGAAAGAGTCGGCCCCTGTCACTCCGGCAAGAAGACAGAGTATATTGGAGGAAGTAGGGAATTTGTATGATGTGGAAAATGATGTCGAAATTGATTTGAAGGGAACGGAAAAGTTTTCAAGTATTGGCGATGGATTTGAAGATGAGGTAATTTATACGGCATTTATACATTACGAAAGATTTGTTAATTGATTACTTTTTTGTAGATGAAAGAAATTGATGAATTCCTCAGTGGAGAAAAATGACCCAACGATGGTCGTTCTCACATTAATAGTTGTATCAAATTTTTCTTTTTAATTGTAAAAATATAGAATAATTTTTAAAATGCGATTTTTTGTTTATGAAAAGATTTTCTGGTGTTAAAAAAAAAATGATTTGATGTCTTTTAAAAAATATCAGGGTGTGAGAAAATGAAAATGTCCGTCTTATTGTTTCAATCCTGTTTTCTTACAATTACTTTGCGTGTGTTCTTCCAAATTAATGATGATATAATATAGTAATGTAATTGATATTGATCTGATTTTCAAAACATTTAAAATGTTCTGCTTGGTATCGATATTGATTTCCGAATTAGTTTATCTGAACTTCCTTCAACGACATAAGGGTGTGAACCGCATCGATTTCAATATTTGAGTTTAATGTTAAAAATGGGGCATCCACTGGATAATCGTCCATGACAATATCGTTTTCTCGTTCAATAGCTTGTTCAGGTTGTTCTCGGTGACGAATCTTTTCATTCTTTTCAGCTTCCAAGCTCTTATCGTACATCATTCTGTAGTAGAATGCAGCCGTTGCTTCATAGTACTTTGTCTTATTCATAGATTTTGATTTATAGGGTTTGATTGCTGTTGGAACCGTTGATGGCGAGGTTGAAGTTTCCGTTCGGAGTTTCTTTTGCGATTGTTCACCGCTTGATAAATTTGTTTGTGAACTGACCGTAATTTTGATTCTTGGAGTTTCTTTGAGTATGATTGAACTGGAACCAGCGGGATTTTGTTGTTCTGGCTCATAGATTTCAGAGATCTTACGTTTTGTTCTTGTTTCAGCTACATCTGCACGAAATATCAAATTAGATTCAGAAAAATTGAACAAAATAGGGAAATCTAACTAGGTAAAACTTGAGGCGATCTTATAGCTTGAACTTTCTGGGCTTTCATTTCTGATTTCTTTAGCTCTTTGTTTCTTCGATTAACTGCTCCCTGTATTTTCAATTCTGTGTTGGAATATCATCGAAATAATAAGTATAATAAATTTTTACCATCAAATGCGTATAAGCCCCCGCCGTCGGCGCAATTTCGCAAGCAATTTGTCCTTTATCATCCTGCGCATCAACATTGACCTTCATTTCTCTCACCAAAAAATTCACCAGCTGAGAATTCTCCCAACCCACGGCTCGATGCAATAAAGTCCCATAACCGTCCAACGATTCATTCAATACCTCGCTGGGGATAACTCCATCGTAATAATGTTCTTGAATAACCTGGAACCAAAACTTTGTCGAGTCGATTTTCTTAACTAGTTCAACTTTCTTTTGATTGCGGAGATTTTGTATGTAGTTATCATTTGCGTATGTTGGTTCCTCATCATCGTTTCCGTACTTTACATCGTAAATTATCCTCGCAAGCGAATCAAAGATGCCGTGTAGAAGGTTAGTTTCATTATAGTCGATTCCAGGAGCGAGTAATTTGAAAATCTCAATTGCTTTTTCTTGTTCTTGTTTGTCTTTACTGACTACTTGTGTACATAATACTCCAACGGGAGTTAAACCGGTAATATTTAGTTGCGTAAGTTTTTCTGCATCTTTGCTGATTAAATATCTAATAAATGCTGGAGACGTTGATGTTGAAATTGACGCTGCGTAATGTAATGGAGACTCTTCAAAGGCGCCAATGAAAATCTCCTCGTTTCCGAATCGTTTGTAAATGTGGTCAATCATCTGTACGTTTTGGTTATCGATGGCTTGCTCGACCATGAAGCAACCATTAAGTTTGATGTCTTCTAGAGTTATTCGGGAGTACATTTGCTTTTGTTTTTTCTTTTCTGGGGTCATCGGTTGCTTTTGCTCTTGTTGCTGTTGACGAGTTTGTTTGCGGATGACTGCTCTTGAAGGGGTTGATGGGCGAGCAGTTGCTTTGTTGGCGGTATTAGTTTTTGGTGGTTTTCTAGTTGTTGGTGGTTTGTGTTTTGTGGTTGGTGTTTTCACAGACGCGGGGAGCAACGGGGGGAAATCTGAATCGTACTTGTTTTGTTGCGGCGTTTCGAAAGTGAAGTCATCATCAATTTCATCTTCTTCGAATTTCTTAATTCTTCTCGGTCTTTCTGAACGTCTTAATGTTGGCGTGCTACTTCCGTCTGTGCGAGGCAATAAACTGTTGGGATCTATGAATCTGACATTTTTGCATTTTGGTAAATCTAAGTGTTCAGCGGCGACTGGAATAACTGATGTGGGAAGCTGGAATTCACTTTCGTCGGAATTCGGCGGAGATACGGCAAGTATTGAAGACGCTGAAGAAAGCTCCGGTGTAGCAGATGAACGTTGCGATGGTGTTGAATCAGAAGAGTCCTCGCTGGCTGATTTTACTCTTTCGAGAGCGAGCGGAAATATGTGATTGGCTTTATACTCGAATAAACTTTGTAAGCGTGGGAGTGCTCCATGTTTGTAAGCTAGATTGAGAGCTCTTTCGAACGGCATCCTGAATTTTTTTAATATTCAAGAAAAAATTAAAGAAATAAATCAATCATATATTTTAATATTTTTTTGCCAGTGAATTCAATGAAGAAGAAAAATAATCCAATTTTTTTATGTACCAAGTTCCTTGAAATTTTCCATACCCTCCTTGCACCTTATGACAACTCCCAGTTTTAACTTCCATCTCTAGAATTCTTGTGCGATCAGGTTTTTCCAGACCAGCAACTTTGAGCACATGGGTAGCATTAACGTAGTTATCATTCGTTCGACGCATCACTTGGATTCCCGAAGTATTAAGCTCGTATACATGGACCTTCTGATAAGTCCTTTCTATGACTGACATTTTTGTGTGTGGTGATAAATGCTGTGTGAATTCTTTCTTCTTGATCTGGGATTGGAAGCGTGTTTTTTTTGATTGTGATTTGACGTTGTTACTCAGATATGGGAATTAAATTTATAGACGTCAACGACGAATTATTTATTTGATAAAATATGTTATTCAGAATTATTTTTTTTATGCAGGATCAATTCGCTTCTCTTTTATTGATGTTGTGGGTTTGATTTGCATGATTGTTGTGTGGATTATGTAATCCAAAGTTGTGCAACCTCATATCTTTACAATTTTATAACATTTATAACTTCTATTCGCTAACTAAACCTTCATTATTTTGCACGCCAGCGTTAGATTCTACTAACTTCCGATGTCTGATGCCCAAAACTTCATCATCTTCGCTGTCCACATCGCCATCAACTCTTCCCGAACTGCCCACGTTTTCAACGTCAATGTCCTCATAATTCCTCACTCTCGAATACTTTGCTATCGCTTCCCGCTCACTCGGAGTCCATTCTCTGACGATATATCCCTCACTACCACGTCTAATATGCCGTCGAGGCATTTTCAATCGTGTTTCTTCCCCATTCCCATCGTCATTATCTTCATCCTGTACTTCATCATCCTCATACTCAACTTGGTCGACTTCTTCGTCGCTAGTATCATCCTCCATGTACCGCGGACTCTTATGGGTATAATATTCCGGTGGAGGCCAAATAACAATCTCACCCGACGAAGCCAAAGATTCCGAAACAGGAAAACTAATTCCATCCCCAGGCGGTTTCCAAATCCAACACCAACCAAACACCAACGAAACATACGGATGTGATCCTAACACCGAATAAAAATTCCGAACAATCCCAAGATCATACGGGAACTCGTAATCTTTCGATACCAACCCGCGACGAATCAACGAATCGATTTTTGTGTTTTCTTGTTTCTCGATTGTCGTGACGTTCATTGAAACATACCACATTTGCCAAAGATATAGAATCCCGACGCTGAGGAGGAGTATAAATAGGATAAAGATGTTGATTATTGTGAATACGACTTCTAGGGCTGACGGTGGAGGCGTGTAGTAAAAGTTGGGGTTTAACTGTCCGGTTTTAAAGTCTATAAAGTCCATTGATGAACTTTGTTGAGAGTGAAGAAGATCCATAATTCGAAGGCTGAATAGAAATAGACAGTATGAAGCGGCAAAAGAGACTGATGTCAGGAATCGAAGAAAATGACCGTGGTTTCTGTAACCAACGCAATTATGTATCCACGGGCCTAGAATTTCAAATACTTAGTTAACATATCTGATTTAAAATGTAGAGATTAATAAGTCGTTTACAATGATGATCCATTCTTAAAACACAACGCTCGCAATAACTACAGTGATGTGACCGAGGAGGTTTATACACTTGACACTTTGAACACCATCGTGGTTTACCAGTTGATTTCTTAACTTCCAAAATAGGTGGACTCACAGAGCTGTTTGCGGCATCGTCACTCGTTCTATTACTCTCACGACTTTTTCGGAAATCTGATTCAACTTTCTTTGGATTGTAAGAGTCGGGCACCTTGCCAGGATCCGTCACCATAGCGCTAATATAATTGAGCCATATTGAGATAATTGCGATATTAAACGGTACGAGAATTAAGAAAGGTTTCGAGTAAATTGAAGGATTATGGTAGGAGAGCCAAGGCCAAAATACGAAATACTGCGTATACAATCGTTAGTTTTGGTTGTTAAAAATATACTATGAAATTCAGAACCTGTGAGGTTATTGGGACAAACGAAATTAAAAAGAAAGTTGTTCCGACAGCTAAAAATTCCCATGTGTCGTTGTTTGCCATAATTTGTTTGCGAATCACAATTCAAACAAATGGGAGATACAGTCAGAGGTATGTCGTTATAAACAAATATATATTGTTTACATTGTAATATATTTTATTCTAGATTTTATCGCTGCTCGTCACAAACATGGAATGACTTGGTGCGTTTCATTTGCAGAATTTTGGAAATTTTGAACTTGAACTGATCATTTCTCCCTCCCTGCTATAATATTACAATTTATTTATCGTTTCCTCGACTGCATTGTGTTATCTTTTGTTTAAGGGAGGAATTTCATGAACTTAAAGCAAAGAAAGAAGGTGGAAACATCGATGAAGTTGCCATGGCCAACGTACTTTTCCGTTAATTCTCAACTTTATTTAATTTCACTCAAACTTTTATCTTGAAAATAGTACAGGAAACAACTCAACGAAGAACGAGCAGAAAAGTTGAAGAAACACAAACACTCAAAAGACAAGAAGAAACATAAAAAGAAGCATAAGCATCGTTCTGATTCAGATAGCGATACTAGTACGCAATCACATAGCTCGGATAGTGACTCTGATTCGCCCGAAAGAAAGAAGAGGAAGCATCACAAGAAAAAGTCCCGAAAGAAGGCGGAAAAGAGTAAGGATAAGAAACACAGAAGGAGGGATGATGATTCGAGTGATGATGACAATGATGGAAAGAAAGAAAGGGATGAGCATGGATCAGATTCGGAAGATCATGATCGAACTAAAAGTAAACACTACCGACGAAAGGGCGACTCAACGGAGGAAGGAGAATTAGTGGAATAAAAGATTATTTTTACTATAAATTTTCTATTTGTAAATTATAACTTTAACCACGCGTGGGACGCACCAGCACGCCTTTCTAATGGCAATACAAATTGAAGACGAAACCGACATCGCCCCAAATCAAATTCCAACTCATGCAACAACAACCGCTCCAACGGGCACGATAACCTCTTCCGTCATTAACATCGCAAATACAATGATGGGTGCGGGAATGTTGGCGTTGGTTAGTTTAATTTGTTTTAAAATTATCCCGAAAAAATAATAAACTTCGTATTATTTTAGCCATCAGCATTTGCAATAGTTGGTCTTGGATTTGGAATGTTTTTGTTAGTTCTTGCAGGAGTAGCAGCAGCATTCGGAATGTATCTATTAGTTGAGTCGGCTCGAAGAGTTGGTCGCTCCTCGTCGTTTTTTGCAGTGTCTAAGATTACCTACCCATCAGCAGCGATCATATTCGATTCTGCGATTGCGATTAAATGTTTTGGAGTTTCCGTATCTTATCTCGTTATTTGGGGTGACTTGGTAACTCCAAAAAAGGTTATAGTCTGTCATGTTGTTTAATGGAGTGATAATAGTTACCAAAAGTCGTGTTAAGCTTGACTCCTAACATATCCCCTGATTCATACTTTCTAATGAAAGAAACGTGGGTAACGATAGGAATTATCAGCATTTCACCGTTCGTGTTTCTTCGAAGACTGGACTCGCTGAAATACATATCTGCACTCGCGTTATCGAGCATCGTTTACCTCGTGTTTATAGTAGTGTTTTACTTTATCTTCCCGTTAGATGAGATGCCGCCCAAATTGACTTTTGGCGAAATTGAATGGATAAAGTTTGATTTGCAAAAGTTTTTAACGGTTTTACCGATATTTGTGTTTGCGTATACTTGCCATCAAAATGTATGTACCCTGATTTAACATTGATTTGCGACATTACTTACAGCGTCTCTAAAATATAGGTATTTTCTGTTTATAACGAATTGATTGATAACTCTAGCGAAAGAATCTTTAAAGTAATAACTACTTCGTCCTATGTTGCTCATTGGACGTACCAACTGGTCGCAATACTTGGATATCTTACTTTCGGGAACAGCGTTTCTTCAAACATTATCGCAAACTGTACGAAACCGCAATGATGTATTCTATTATTAAATTTTTTTTAACCTCCCTATCTTTAAAGATCCAAACTCGGCAATGATATCATTCGGACAACTCGCAATCGCACTCCTGGTGTTGCTATCGTACCCTTTACAAGCACACCCAGCCCGCGCATCATTAGATAAAGTTGTATCTGGCGGAACCATTGTAACCCCGATCCCACGAATAAAATTCGTACTGTTAAGTCTATTTCTAATAACCGCGTCGTACATTATCGCGATAAAAGTGAAAAACTTGTCAACGGTGTTATCAATCGTGGGAGCGACGGGATCAACTACGATAGGATATATTTTACCGGGATTATTTTATTGGCGGATCAGAGAGGATGAGGATATTGCGGCGGAGGAAGAACAGGAACGGTTACTTGGGGTGAATGGAGTTGTGAATGGAAATGGGTCAAGTGAGCAAGCGGTGAAATTGGATTTAGAAGGGATTGATCCGATGGATAATTCTGGGTCGATTATTCATAATGTGTTGCATCCGACGGAGCATACGCCACTGTTGGGAGCTTCGAGTGCCTCTGGAGGTTCCACGGCCCCAGTTCCGAGACGAAGGACTAGGGCGAAGAATCCGAAATGGGATTTTACAAACTTCATGGCGGCGTTGTTGGCGTGTGCTGGGATTGTTTTGATGGCGTCGAGTATCTCCATACAGCTGTTCGGTGGACCGGGAGGGAGACATTTTTTCTTACTAAGCATGGCATAAACTTTTCGATCTTTAAAAAATTTTAATCGCATAGAAATTTTTTTTATGTGTGAGACAAAAATTTAAGAGTGTTTTTGTAAGTTATTTCATTTCTGTTTCATAGAAATACACACAGCATTACGTCGAACGCGATTAATCAGTGGTAGATTTAAATATTTTCCGTATTTTTGTAAAGGTATAATGCTTATCGGATCTGGTGGAGCTATTTATCGTTTAGTGCGCCTATTATGCTTATTCTCATGGCACCGAAAATCATATTAAACAGTCTTAATCAGTGGTTGATATTCTATAATTGTACACAATACACAATGCATACTCAAGCATGCTGTTATCATGCTTATCCCTTTCTTTAATCTCGGAAGTCACAATCTCGGATGCGTTGATCAATGCCTTCAGATTACTTTTGTAAACGTTCCACGTAAAAATTTAAGATCGAAGACAGGTTTTATACCAGATTATCTTTAATGTAATTATTTCAATAAAAATTGATTGAATTGTGTGCCCGGAGAGCCACCACAAAAATTAAAGATGAAAGGTTGCACCAAATTCCTGATCTCTTGTTTTTTTTCCCTCGCTTTTTTCAAGTTCGTTGTACTTTACTAATTCTCGTTAATTAACAATGGGTAACATCTCATCGAGAGTATTTAACTCAATTCAAGACAAAAGTAATCGAAAAAAATGTTATCCCAAGCGAAATACTCGAAAACCCACTGAAGTCGCAGTTCAAGGTATTGTTTATCTATCTAACCGCCCGTTCTTATAAGTTTTGATATTTATTACTGCTTTTAGTTCAACTTTTAACACCAAAACAAGAAGCCAAACAACTCGCAGACTCTCAAAAGAAAATCCTAAACCGAGTTCCCACGCCTGAATTCGATGTCCCACTACCCACCCCAACATCACAATTCAGTTCATCCAGCGTATCAAAATCATCAACACTTACAACCGCCGACGCAAAGTCACGTATCATTATAAACTCACAGATGGCGAAATCATGGCAACCGGAAACTACACACCTTATGCGATCAGATGCACGAATTGACCAAAAAAGGCGGTTCCATGCTGTGAGAGATAGTATGTACCCGTTACCGGCTGATATTCAGGAACAGTATCGGTTGGAGTTGCAGCATTATTTGTTTTGTTATGGGTTTAATGCGTATGTGTGTGATGTTTTGGATTGCATGACGAGCGCCTAATTTTTTTGTTATGGACAGGTTATTTCATATGCCGTTACATCAAAAAATGGGAAAGAAAGGACAATTGATTTTAGATGTTGGGTGTGGTCCGAGTGCTTGGATGCGAAACGTTGCAGAGTTGTATCCACGATCGTGTATTTGGGGAGTGGTAAAAAAAATCGATCATACATTTACGAATTCAAATTTTTTTTAACGATCCAATATATCAGGATATGGCGAAATCGTTGTTTGAGGGTGTGGACGTTTTGCCGAACATGAAATTATTCGAAGGAAACGTTCTGGAGCGACTTCCTTGTTCGTATTTTTTTCAGATTCATTTCTTTCGTAATTTAACGTTATTTATTTATGCTGTAGTTGAAGATAACACGTTTGACGGTATCTATCAACGTCTAATGGTTCTTTCTATTCCGAGCGATAAATGGGATCACGTTGTTGCAGAGTTGATTCGCGTTTTGAAACCGGGTGGATATTTGGAATTCTGCGAGGTAATCCTCCGTTTCTCGTATATCAACATGAATGGGAAACCTTAATTTATTGTTCCTAGCCAGATTTCGAGTGTCTGCGAATGGGACCAAAATTTTTTGAACTTGCGAAAGCGTGTAAGTGAATTGAAATCTCTTATGTATTACTAAATTCAATGCGTTTTGTTTTGATTAGTAAACGAAGCGCTGGCAATCAGAGGAGTAAACCCAAACATCGGTATGTTGATTGTGTGTTTATTGCAAGGAAACCGGAATAGAGTTTACTTTAAATTTGTACAGCATACGAATTGGGAGATAAGATAAAATCAGCGGGACTCCAACTCATATCTGAACATACGTGTTCATTCCCAGTAAGTCGGCAATTCTTTACATCACTGCGTCTGCAGTACTGAAATCATCCATCTGTTCAGATTGGATGGGGAGGAAAGAACGGAGAACTCCACCTCCACAACATTCGGAAATCATTCATGGGTCTAAAACCATACCTATCAAAAACATTTGGCATATCATCTGAAGAATACGACAACATAATTATCGAGGCAACCAACGAATGCGAAACATACGAAACGTACTATAATGCATACGCAATAGTCGGTAGAAAAAACATTAATGCATGATTTAATAGTTTGGTTTTTTTCTGTATATGGTCTTTCATTATCTCGTTTTTCATAAAAAAAGTTACATATGTTTTTCATAGCGGTTTAAATCGCTCATAATTTTTTGATTAAATAATAAATATAGTTTTTTAAGTATAACTATAAATAGAAAAACTAACCAGCGTAAAGTGAAAATAAAATTTCAGCATACGTTGGTAGTCTTCTATGAATCATTTCCATTTCAATTTTTTTGTAATGAGATGGGGATGGTTGGGGTTTTTATAAAAATCTCTGTGTGGCGAGCGTGGCGAGTTGAATCGCGCCATGGCAACACGTGGCTAAGATTTTTATTCTGCGATTTGCAAATATTCAACAACCCCTGTCTTCAATCACAGTGCATTTAATTGTGTCTCTACGCTGGAAATCTTTGTCGCCATCTTTTCCACATGCCATCGTTGTCCATCCATCCGTGGCGTTTGCGAATCGAATTAGTGTTGCGACGGATGTTTTTGGGTGAAGAAGTTGGTGGAGGCTAATTGTCGTTGCTTCCTATTTTTTTGTAAAAGTAATCGTTAGGCGGAATAGTAAATTTCAGGAGAAGAGATGTTTATACTTCTGTGGCGGCAACTACGCCAGGCAGTAAGCCTTCTGATATCATCAAGAATCCAGTCATTGACTATAAACGGTCAGTGATTTCGTAAATAAATTAAATCGGAATTCGAACCATGGCAAATTTCTGAGCATTCCATCTGTGAAACTTAATTTACCGTCGTGCGGGAAAATGCATCATTTGAAATCAGTAAACTTACAAAGCCATCGTATTCCAAGGAGTGCTTAATCCAGTTATCGGCACGACTTTATCGCAATGGAACTGATGGACGTTAAATACTTTCCGACAACCAACGAACTTGAATCGAAACCGAGCTTGAATAAACAAAAAGTCACATAAAATGCACGAAAAGTTTTACCTTCACTCATATATTCAACCATCTTTCGAATTTCCGACGCATTCGCAGCAACTTCGATACTTTGAACAATATGTAGTCGTACTTTTTCTCTGCGGCAAAATACACAGCAGCGTTTAAAGCGGGGGTAATATGACCGAATGGAGACACTGGAAGTAGAGATACTTTGCATAGTAACCCCTCTTCTTGGTTGATTAGTTCTCGAATTCCTGCCACTAATTCAGTATCGTCCCCATCAGTCTGTCAATGCAATAAACCGTTAAAAATATTGATAGCCAAAATCTATCATTATACCACAATCACTATTAATGACGCATAGTGCTGTGTAGGCAAAATAAATTCAAGTAAAGGGGAAAAATTTAATTCTGAAGTTGGAGAAAACCGACGATGTATGCGTGTCGCCACAACAATTTTGGGAGACATTTCTGGAAAGATTAGATTGTGCCAATGACGCTTCCGAGATCTTTTTTACGTTCCGTGATTCAGCCTTCCGTGACTAAAAAGAAACCGAGACCTCCTGGTCACACTAAGATCATTTCCCAAACTTTTTATTTTTTTCCTTTTTGTTTAAGTTTCTATAACTATGGGAAATATCCATTCAAGGACCTCTGAAAAAATCCGTCGTCGATTATCTCGAAGAAGAAGTCGTCGTGAACACTCATACACCGCACCGAGTCCAAGTCCAATTGAAAATATAAACACCGCCGTTCGGTCGAAATCTATCTTACACCCGTTTACAAGAAGATCCTCCTCAGCAACCAGTCGCGAACTCACTAGACGAAAGTCTGATACCACCGGCAGCACCACCCCGTCTCCTCGTGAACAGTATGTTGTTAATCGTTCAAGTACCCCGTCCAGAATCTCCGTTAATTCGGGAATTGCTGAAACTTGGCAGCCGTCGCAACCGCATTTAGCTCGTTCTGATGCGAGAATTGACCAGAAACGGAGGTTTCATGCGGTTGAGAGCAGTATATACCCGTTGCCTGCAGATATTCAGGAACAGGATCGATTGGAGTTGCAACACATTTTGTATCGTCATGGATTTAATGAGTAATAGAGCAGGATTTTCGTTTTAGATGAATTATGGATTAATCAGATGCTTTATTTTTTGTTTTGCAGTACGTTTCTTATGCCGATTCATCGACAAATGAGCACGAGAGGATTGAAGGTACTTGATGTTGGTTGCGGGCCAGGAGCCTGGATGCGTGATGTCGCTAGTAGTTACCCTCGCGCTCAAGTCTATGGAGTGGTAAAATTCATATCGAAACGAATCGTATCATCATCATAATCTGACCCCTTGTTTCAGGACATGGCACAATCATTGTTCAATGGTGTCGAAGTGCTACCGAATATGAAATTCTTTACTGGAAATGTTCTAGAAAGACTTCCTTGTACGTATATTATGTGATGAGTTAAAGTGGTTGACCTATAACCTGTTGTTTTACACTAGTCGACGACAACACATTTGATGCCGTTTACCAAAGAATGCTTATTGCCGCTATTCCTCGAGAAAAATGGGATCATGTAATTAAAGAACTGATACGCGTGCTTAAACCTGGTGGATATATAGAGCTATGCGAGGTATGCGGAATCAACTCTAATCCATAAGAATAAAATTTTATTAACGAATCTTTCGAAGCCTGATTTTTGGTTTATTCGATCTGGACCTCAATTTTCGCACTTATGGGATGGAGTTAGTGATGTCCTGAGGAAGCGAGGGGTTAACATGAGAATTGGTATGTGTTGACAAGAACAACTATGAATGATCGCTGACTGATATGTGATTACGAAGCTTCACAATTTCCTCGGATTATGACAGAAAAGGGACTCACTATCGTCAAAGACAAAGTCGCCTCATTTCCAGTACGTATTTTTAGGACTGTATCTTCGTTACAAAGGTTGATATTTTATCGCAAATTAACAGCTGGGATGGGGTGGTCACCACGGAGATTTACATCTTGTAAATACGCAACAAGTATTCATGGGACTAAAACCATTCCTAACCAAAGCGTTTCAAATTACACCGGAAGAATATGATAAACTGGTTATCGCCGCAATTCAAGAATGTCCACTCTATCGAACGTACTACTATGCGTATACAGTTATCGGGCGTAAGAATTAACGATTCTAAGATTTTGTTTTTTTACCACTTTATATTTATATCAATTTGGAAGCGGTTGTTTTTTTGTGTGTTCGAGGCCTTGGAATAACTTTATTTTTTCTTTTTTCAACTTTTGAACGATTTCCTTTTTTAAGCTTTATACCTTAATTGGTTACCAAACTTTTCCTTTTGTTCTTATTCACTGCGTGATTGTAGTGAGAAACCCTTTAAAAGTTCTCCTTTGATGTTGTTTACTGGCGTTTTTGTTAGTAAAACCTTTTTTCTTCCGATCAATTCTTTTCCTTTTTTTTGGTTTTTTTTATTCATCGAACTCTGTTTTTTTTGGGAGAATGTTTTCTTCCTTTGCAGTTTTTCGTTGAGTCTATCAGCGAAGAAGAGTGTATTTCTATCCCCCTTAATAGTTTGCATGTTTTTCCTTTATTGTTTTAACCATTTTTCTTTCATTTGTTTTTAATTCTTTCTCGATTTTTATTTCATGTTCAACAGTTTTTTCGTTTTTGCAATCTTTTTTTTTGGGTCGAACTTTTTCATTTTATTGCAGCAATGTTTCTTTACTTTCTCGATTTTACTTTTGGTAAAACTGGACATTTTTTTCAAATTCGAAGTAAATATCGGGTACCTCTTATCTTTTTTTCTTTTTTTAAAGTGATTCAGAACATTCCACGTACTTGTTCCTTTTTTTGATTTTTTACTTTTATTTATATCTCTCAATATAAATATTATCGTTTGTTTCACTTTAAAAAATATTGCTTGTGTGTTTGCGTTTTATTTATAACTGTTTTGATAAAAATTCATACATTGCAGAGTGTTGTGAATAGCAATACATGTGTTTAGAAAAAGAAAGGAGAGGAAGTAGCTATTGAAGCGGAGAAAAAATAGAAAACCATGATCATGAGGTTTCTCTTTAGGATCGTCCCTCAAAGCAACGTGAAAAAAGAAGAAGAAAACGGAAAAATAGAAACAAACTATCTAGTTTATAAACGAAAAAAACAGGAAATAAATGAGGTAAAAGAGAGATCTTTAAACATAAAAAAATCTACGCCTTCACAAGAGGTTTCTGTCCAACAATCGCAAATGCGTTATAATAAGTTTGGTATTCCGGGCATTCGGCAATAGAAGCAGCGACTAATTCGTCGTATTCGTCATACCGAAAGATTTACTCAAGAATGGCTTCATGCTAAGCGCCGCTTGTTGCATGTGGATTAAATGTAAGTCGCCGTGTCGTCCTCCCCATCCGATCTAATGAGAAATGTTTAAAAGATTATATTTTGTGGTGAAAATTTGAAAGGGGATTATTGTTACGTACTGGGAATGAGCAGGCTTTTTCCATTAATACTGTTACCCCTTGCGCTTGCATTTTATCGGCAATTTCGTACGCTAAAAAACAGTGTAAGGATATGTTTAGAAAAATTCGATCTGAAAAAAGCATACGTATTTTGATGTTAAGTCCACGACCGGACATGGCAGCACTGGCTATTATAAACGCAACAATTGAATTTAAAATCACAGTAACGCGAAGAAATACATACTTCCACTGCTAAGTCTTGTGTAGTTTGGTCCCATACGAATCAAATCAATGTCCGGCTACGAGAAGATTACACGTCAGTCAGGTATTTCAGAAAAGCAGTTGGGAAAAATAATCTTACATACCTCACACATTTCAATGTAACCTCCTGGTTTAGTAACGCGAATCAGTTCAGAAATAACGTGATCCCATTTATCTTTTGGAACAGCGGCAACCAACAAACGTTGATAAACTCCATCGAAAGTGTTGTCGTCAACTAAAGACAAGGATTAAAACTCAGAAAAACTGGAACGTGTAATATGATTTGAATTTACATGGTAAACGATCCAAAACGTTTCCAGTCATGAATTTCATGTTGGGTAAAACTTCGACTCCGTTGAAGAGTGATTGAGCCATATCCTTAATACAAACGAACATTAGGAATGATTTAAACAAATATATGATTTAAACGAATATAAGAAACGTTTTTGCGGGTACTCACAATTCCAATCAATTCAGCCAAAGGATAGGTTTCCGCAACTTCTCGCATCCAGGCGCCCGGTCCACAACCACAATCCAGAAGCTTTAATTTAGTTTTCTTCATCTTATCATGAATTGGCATATGGAATTGCCTTTAAAACGAATACGAATTAAATCAAAGAGACAGCATCCTTTGAAAAAAAAAATAAACATACTCGTTGAACGCAAATCGGTACAACAGGTGCTGTAATTCCAAACGATCCTGTTCTTGAATATCGGCCGGTAAGGGGTACAAACTCTCTTCGACGGCGTGGAAACGACGTCTTTGATCCATACGAGCGTCAATTCTCATCATGTGGTAATTTTCCGGTTGCCACTTTTCCGCGACGATTGAATCAACGGGTACCTGAGTGTCGACAGTGTGTGTAGACCCGCCGCCAGAAATAGAGCGGACGGTACTGGCGTCTTTTTCCACAGTTGAGAGTGAAATTGTGGAAAGTGCATTTGGAGGTGCGGGTTCTGAGGTTGTCGAAGCAGGCTTTTGCTTTCTAGTTGTAAGTTTTCTAATCAAAGTTGATTTTGAAAATAGATTTCCCATGGTTAATAGTAATGAATCGTTTAAACAAAAACCAAAAAAAAAAGGAAATGTCTCCTGTGTACAACAAAGAGATCTCCTTTGCATTGCACAAAGCTGAAACTGCTTTTTTATAAATTTATGTTTATTTCATTCTTTATCGGGGAAAGCTGGTTCATATTTCTTCTTATTATCACTCAGGTTAGCTTTCCGACATAAATATCGTTCTGGCAGTATTCCTGAATATGCCCCATGACTCTTCACCCTTTTCGAAATCCCCGCTTTTAGATAACAATTCTTTCCACCAAACGAGAATCCTGTACACCAAGTAACCGCTGTCTTACAGTATCGATGACACAACTTGGCATAAAGCTCTCGAACCGCCAAGATTTCCGACTTTAGCTTGATTGATTTTTCAGCAGTTGTTTCCGACTCGATGTCCACCTCGATCATTCTCTCCGCGACTTCATTTTTCAATAGCCCCGTTTTCAGCCCCCAACTGCGAAGATTTTGTTTCTCTTGTATTTGTACATCACGACCAGGTCGATCAAAACCCTTTTCAAAATCAGGCCCGAGGGTTTTCTTCAACGATTGATCCGTATTCTCTCCAAAGTAAATCGCCTGAAATATCTCAGCGTACGTAAACCCGCCAATCTTCTTGTTCGTATGCGTATTCACAACCTCGTCGGCTTCAAACAACGTGTCATCGTTTTCGGAACTATGATCCCCTTCCAATGTTTTCCCGTTCGCTTTATCATCCGCCAACTTCTCCATTACATGATGTACCAACTGAATCTCTTCCGACTTTAAATGGTGAAACGAAACCGGTCGAATACACGACTGTTTCGGCCAATTGAAATTATTAAACGGCGATTCAGAGTTAAACGAAAACGATTTTGCAAGAAGTACGCCGTGGTCGCGAAGACATAACGAAGTTCGAACGTCACCCGCCCAGCAATACTTGTACTTTAAAATACACTCGTCGATGGGCAACCGTTCCGCATTCGGAGTTGCTGGAGTCATTAAAAGTTTCAACGCCGCTCGTGATATCAGGATCCCAGAACCACCGTGAGCAAAGAACGGCCCTTCTCCTTTATGCTTAACACCATCACACCCCAAAAACCTCGCCGGAACACCCAAATAATGCGGTTGACTCGGATCCAAATGTGAAACAACATGCAACAAATTCTCCATAATCAAATACGTATCATCATCAATCATAACAAACCACTGTACTTCTCGATTACTCGCAAACGTCTCATACATCAATTTAAACCCCGGCAAGTTTTTATGAGCGTCCATTTTCCATCCGTCTTTTTCGGTCGGTTTTGTCCCGGGAGGACGTTTTTTTTCTGATACTTCAGAGTATGGAATCGGTGTGTCTGGTTCTAATCCGTTGGTGAGGTTTGCGTAGAGGTTCGTGACGACGTCGTGGACGTGGAAATTTCCAATTTCAATGTTTGGTGAATCGGCAATTACTATTAGGTTTTTCACGGGTTGGAGGAAACTTAGTAACTGTATTGGTGTTCGTGATAATGCGACACTTTTGCCGGTTTTTAGTGCTATTGCGAATCGGTTATACCGGGGATTAGGTTTTTTATTTGAAGGTGTGAATTTCTATTGAACGAGATTGATTTTCAATCATGGTTAGTAAAAATATATATATATATATGTAAACTCAATGAAGGTATACTATGTTGTATTTAGGATATTTCTGAAAAAGACCTCCATCGTTTGAAATTGTAATTGCGTTGAAACTCGGAAACCAAAAGACGCGCAGCAGTAGAGTGAATAGACAAAATAGTATTATAAGAAATAGAATTCTAGGCGATAATAAATAATGAATGCGTCGTTTTAACTTGGAATGTTCGACTTTGGATTTCAAGGGGTCGTCTGGAGAAACCATGCTTTCATTCCGGAATTCGCGTTTTTTGCACAACGAAAAAGATTTTTCTATTTTGGGAGTTTTTAGATTTTTATGTTATGAATTGAATAAGATGTGTATTATATTGAGATCGCAAATGATAATGAGGCCAACGGAAAGTGAGTTGGCCACGGAGTTCCGCCTGATTTGGTATTTTAGATTGATAGCTGTAGGATTGATAAGGGCGATAAAATGCGCGTAAAAATCTGCAAAGATGTAAGAAGCATATTTAGCAAGGACTGTGTTGAACTGAATACCATCCCTTTCGTTGTGGATGTCTCAACATAATAAAAACGGCATATTATTTTTTTATTTTCTCTGGTAATGTAAAAACCAAATATCCAAATACACTTTTCTCAAAGAAAAACACATAAAAACGAAATACAAGAAAAAAGGATCAACAAAGAAATCAACAGTGAATATAGTTTTCCAAAAAATTGTCTCTCATTTTAATCGCTCAAATATTCATCATCCGAGTCAAAGGCCATTTGGTTGAAATCAACCTTGTACCGTAAGATTCCACCGATTCCTCCGAATCCTTTCACGAATTGTGATCCTTCTTGCGATCGGTTCGTTACGAATTCCAGTGTGGCTCCAAAGTCTTTGTATTTCTCAGCAAACTAAACGGAAATGGTTAGATCGGCATGAGCAAAAAATGAAAAATTTCCACTTACCCATTCCAATAATGGAGTTTTTTCGACGACTTCGAGCTCAACTCCATTCTCCACAAACAATTCCTTGGTTTTCTCCTGCTCCTTGTTGGGATGAACAATCTTTTCCTCGCCCGTCGTCGGGTTCTTCAAAACATACCGGAAAACATCGAGGTTTTCCCACAAGATCAACTTTTCTACAGCTCCGAGATCCAAAGCTTTGAGGGTATCGTCAATTCCGAAACAGTATCGTCCAGTATCTTGTGAAATCTCATCAAAGTATTTCTGAATTAATTTCTTCTCCTGGATAAACTTCACGTTCGATAAAACCTCTCCAGACAATTCAATCGCCTGATTAAATCCGTTCTCCCCTCCATACGACACGTCAACCACCTTAATAATCTTCACCATCAATCTCTGATCCAACATATCACTCTGCGACAATTCCGTTTTAAAGTCTGCCGAACCAGCCATGATAATACCCTCGACGTTAACTTTGTCATTGGTAATGAAAAACTGCACCGATAATTCTGCTACTTTCCGTACATAATTGTGCCGCTTTTCGTCTCTTAATCGCGAGAATCGTAGAGCTGATTGACCTCCTCGTCCGTGCTTCTTTGGCAGATCAACAGTAAATTTATGTAAAATTTCTCGAGTGTTTCCGGATAACGTTCCGAACAGTGTCCCGTTACCGTCCATAACGATAAAACCGAACTTTGCGTCCGATTCGAGAAGTGATGCCAAGGCACCCGTGTGGAATTTATTATCGCACATGTACAGCGACGTATTAACAGGTTTAAACGGTTCAAAATCGATCGTGACTTTCTTCTCTTTCCCTTCATCGGTGATAATAGTCCCGCAGTAAATTACGAGACCGTTTGGTGGAACTTTGGTGTATAATTTAAGACGTGTTTGTGTTGAAACAATTGCATCCAGTACTGATTGCCGGTTTACTCGTGATTTAATGTTTGATGCCGTTCCGTATTCATCTGCCAACATCTTTACTGCTCGCGATACTTGATCCTTGGGCTGGGGTGGACCAGTGGTTTAAATTTATATACACGAAGGCCAAAAAACAGTGTAAATTTTTCGTCTATTTATGCATAGTATGTTGGGAATTAGGAGATATTTACCGGTAGAATAAGAGAAATCATTGATGTTCCATTCCCCCGAGCAGCTTCCAAACTTTTTATGAGTTTCTTAATCTTCCACGTCTCTACATTCTGATCCGTTTCATTCGACGACATAATGAGTTATTATTGTAATGTTATTAAAAATTGAAAACGGGACTGCTCGAAATTTTTTTTTCTGTCAAATGCTGTCAACCAAAGTTGAGATTGTTTGTACCGGGTTTTTCAATACTTTAATATCAGTCACGGTTAAACGTTCGTTTCCGCATTACAATTATCGTTTGAATATTGCTAGGTTCGAATTGACTCGGAATAAGTGGCACGAAACAATACATATCATGTTGCCGCTTCGGCCCGGATGATGATGTTTTTAATAGACATTTCCTATTATCATATCAGATAACTGGTGAGTATGAAAAGAGATTTTAGAATTGGCTGCTCAGCATCCAAATTGGATCAGAGAAAAGATCTGAATTTTTGGGACGAAAAACGAAAACGACCCCGAAGTTTGGCTACATTCATTAAGGAAAAACAGTATATTTGTAAAACTATTTAACACGGATACAGTATCACCAAGGGACGAGACCGATGGTACGGGATACTGGAACTTTGGGCAGCGGCCACAGCCTTAGCCGGGAACTGGGCTGTACTTAGGTTTGATAAATTTGATTTGCCCCGCCAGTTCGATAAAAAAATTGTAATATTAAATGCGAACGGCAGTGTTATTTTATGTTTTCGGCTTCGTCACAATCCTCTTTGCTGCTCCGAATTTCTATTTCGACACTGTCTCATACAAATTTCAAAACGATACTGAGTGTTTACTTAATTCCAGCATCAGCGGTGTGAATTCAACTTGTAGAGCTGTTTTAGTTGCTGGAACATCAGTCGCAATAAAGTACGTAACATTAATTTTTCAAATTTTCAGGCTGAAATTTAAACGAATTACATGTAGGTGGAATATATATCCCGCAAACGATTCAGTATTGAGCTTAGAAACGAAGTATAAATGTGAGGGCAAAACAGACACGGACAACGTATCACCCCTCGATTACGACGATAAATCACACAACCGCTACAATTGGATCATAAAGGTTCCTGGGTCAAACTGCGACGGAGAGCTTGGAAATCACATGGAACTTAGAATGTGCGTAACGAATAAATCTTATCCGATTTCGAACGATAGGGTACGATCGAACAGTGATATCGGCGAATACGAAACCTCGACCAGTTGTATAAATAAAATCGCTTTTTTAAAGAAACCTATCAGAACTAACAACGATTCACAAAAACGACCCAATTCAACACATGAACAAGAATGGAGTGCTACGAATGAGTTTTTAAACTCCATCGGGATCATCCTTCCCATCTGGATCATCACGCTTACTTGGATATTAATGATCGCTTGTTCTTACATAAGAAACGCAAAGCTATACCAGGAGCGACAACGGAATTTGAAACTATTATCGGATGAGCAAAGATATAAGAAACTTCGTCATAAACTTCTCCGAAATCTTTTCAACTTGAATCCAGAAGATGCCAATTCGGTCGTAAGGTTACGAGAAAAATTGAAATCTTTCGCTTCTGGTTTCGACGAAATTAGTTGCTTAAACGAAAATCACATTGAAAAGTCCGAAGTTACGAATTACGATGATTTTTACGGGCAACCTGCAGAAGCACGAATTGCAAAGGTAACTCTCCCCTTCAGTTATCGCTCTCAATTGATACCAAATATTTTAAAATAGCTTGGACAATCCGGATACAGTTGGAAAATGTTAAGTCTTATTTTCCCACGAAATTTAATTAAAATTGGAAACTCTACGGTCACGATTAATCCGGCTGACGGCTTATACTTATTACCTGAGGGGTTTACACTGGCAGTACGAACAATAATCTTTAAAGAATTACACTAACATTAAAGTCTCATTAACAAGGTTACTTACCGAATTTCAATCCATCTATTCACTACGATGTTCTTGTTTTCTGGTTACTTATTTAGCACATGGCCTTTTATATTATTTGCTGGAACTCCTGGGTGGATGGCATATTTTTTGTTTTCATTTTTATTGATCTTACTGAAATCAAACACGGCGAATGAAAGAGGTACCGTATTCTATATTTGACCAATTATAAATTATTTCTCAATTCACATATAACAGGAATTTTGAGATTGTTAAGATCGATTGGTGAAACGAGAATACAAGAGATTATGTTCAGTTACAGTTGGAATAATCAGAGAGAATCCGTTCGTACACTGGCTCACGCACTTTGGAATTCGGGTATCGGAGTTTGGATAGATTGTATTAAGCTGATTTCAGGGAATAGACTTCAAAAAAATATTCGACGAGCTGTAAAAGAGGTATGTTTGTATTTTAAATTTTAGGTAATGGGTTGTTCTTATATTTCCATGCACATTTTTTTTAAGGTGAATGTCGTCGTCATCTTCTTATCCCCGGAATATCTCAAGAGTGGTAACTGTTGTGTGGAATTCGAGGAGGCGATTAAAAGGCCAGGAAAGCTGTTTATTCACGTACTCTCTTGGGATGAAAAAGTCAGACTTGCCCTTCGATTCCTGGTCGATGAAATTAAACTACCGCGGCGACACATTACCTCGCATCCAAACAGTAAACGCTGGCTCATCAAACGGGGTTTCCCATTTAGATTCAGTAAACTCGATGATGATACAATCGCTACAGACGAATTTATTCACAAACTGGAAACAGAAGGACAAGGTTGGAGAGAAATAGCTGCCGTTTTGCATAATTACACCAAGGTATCATACATTTTTAATATTATTATTTTTATTTTGATTCTGATACATTTTATAATAGAAATATGGAGATATCTGGGATTTTTCCTGGTGGTATGCAAACACACTATCTGGAGGTGGAATTCCACATCAAGCGCCTTGTCCTCCAAATGTAGAAAAGTGGAATTTACGACCATTCTTTCCATTACCTAGATTTCCGTCCTTTAAAAATATCCGATTATTTTCCAGTTTTAGTACGTAAACAATTATTATATTTTTTTTTATTTTTATTGATTTTTTTTCAGTTAAAATAGGAAACGTGTACATAAGAGAAGATTGCGGCAAAGTTGGTAGTGACGGATCAGCATTTCCATGGAAACTGTTAATTTTCGTTTTTGTGGCATTACTACCATCGCTGGATATGTACCTATTCTTTGACAGACAGAAATATCTCGAAGTATACACTATGGATTGCATAGACTCTGCGAAAATGTTGAACAACTCTGAAATTGTGCGCGGCGCTTTCTGCTCCAAATTTTACGATTCGTCGAGTTACACCCGAAACGAATATTTTGGTTTTGATACCGCTTTCAAGAAAAACTTCGTTCATTCGGCATTCGAAGAGCATTATAAGTCACTGAACTGCAGCGGCCGAGTGTACGTTGAACCTGAATCCTGGCGCTTCGAGAGCGCTTTACGATGTGTTCGAAATTTGAAATATCAAGGGTAATTAAGTTTGATCCATTTTCGTGAATTTACTGACTTTGAGATTTAAAATTTCTTAGCTTTATTTCTGATTATATAGTTTGGACCAAAATAATCGCCTTGACTGGATTGTTATTCTTTGCGATTGTGTTCAACTTTCGCACAATAGTTGATTCCACGAAAAGTATTCCATCGTGTCTGCGACCTCTCCTTGCTGTATCGAACCTCACAGAAGAAACGAACGAAAAATCTATTATGAATAAACTCTTTGAATTCCTCAAATTTAAGCGAACAAACCCTTCCAGGAAACGGCGAGCAAACCGTCGAGCGGAAACTGACGTCGAACAACTTGATTATGAAGCCAGAGCACTAACTCCAATCAATCCCGATGAAACGCAATCAGAGAAATTGCCGCCCACACCTTCTGTATTAGTAAAAGTACACGGAAACAGTTCCATTGCAAAAAATCTTCGCAAATTCTTCCGTTTTCTTGGGCGATCTCTGCCAGATGATGTGGAATATGACATATTCGAATACACGTCGCCTCAAGATAAAATCGTTGAGAACGCAACAATAATTGGGAACGTCGGTTATGGCTGGGTAAACATATTCGTGATTTCTTCCCCGCAACACTTGATGACACTTTACCAGCGGAATCAGATGGGTCATATCGACCTTACGGTTAGTGTCATCATTGTCGATCATCAACCCATTCCTGGAATCATTAACTTGGTCACGTTGAATGAAGACGCCACGAATATTTTGAAACCGTCCGATGCCGCTTCGTGGTTATATTCGGTTATGTTTATCAAAACACGAGAGCGGGAAGATGGAAAGAAAGATTATTCGTCTCCAAACTTAGCCGACCGAATTTTGATGGTAGTCTTATTTTTATTATTATTTGTTTCTCTGTTTTAAGTTTCGATTTTATTAGGATGTTTCGTTGCGGACAAAAGATGCGCTTTTTAAATATGCGAATAAATATTTAAAAGATTTAAAGGTTGATGATATTTAATTTTATTTTATTGTTTATTTTATTCTCGGATTATATTCTTTTTCTGTCGACATTGATACAGTATTTCATTTATTTGTTTATTTTATTTTTATTATTGAGTGGTTTCTTATTTCGTCAACGTTGACGTTGATAATTTGTTTTATTTCTTTCTCGAATTATTTTCTTTTTCAGCGACACAGTAATAAATTGCTGTTTTTAACACATATTTTTCAGCAAGTAAAATTGTATTAATCTTTATCGCTTAAAAACTCATCTTCAGAATCAAAGCTCATTTGATTGAAATCCACCTTGTAGCGTAAAATCCCACCAATTCCACCAAATCCTTTTACGAACTGTGATCCCTCTTGCGGTTTGTTTGTGACAAACTCCAACGATGCTCCAAAGTCTTTGTATTTTTCCGAAAACTGTATTTGAATAATTAAATTTGAGTAACGCGGATGATATAATGCATCTAATAAGTAATCATACCCATTCCAAAAGCGGTATTTTATCCATATTTCCAAATCAACACCCTCTTCCACAAATATTTCATTCCATTCGCCTTTCCTTGTACGAACCATTTTAACGTCGCTAGTTTTTGGATTCTTTCAATTGTATCGAAGCGTATCAAGATTCTCCCACATGATCAGCCATTCAACTGCGCCAAGATCCAGCGCCTTCAAAGTATCGTCAACCCATAGCAATACTTTCCACTGTCCTGCGAAATCTCATCAAAATACTTTTGATTCAATTTCTTCTCCTGCACAAACTTGACATTCGACAATACTTCTGCAGACAAATCAATCGCCTGATTAAAGCCGTTTTCACCACCATAACACACATCCACGATTTTGAGAATCTTTAATTTCAATCTGGGATCTAACATCTCACATTGCGCCAGTTCGTTCTTAAAGTCGGCTGATCCGGCCATGATTATCCCTTCAGCGTTTACTCTGTCATTCGCGATAAACATTTGTACTGCCAACTCGGCCACCTTCGTAACGTAGTTATGTCGTCTTTCATCCCGCAACCGCGAGAATCTTACGGAAAACTGACCACCTCGACGATGTTTTTTTGGTAAATCAACCGTAAACTTGTACAAGATTTCTCGAGTGTTTCCCGACAACGTGCCAAACAACGTTCCAATCCCGTCCATGACAATAAACCCAAACTTTGCATCCAATTCAAGTACAGATTGTAACGCTTCAGTATGGAATCTATTATCGCGCATGTAAACAGACCGGTTGATCGGTTTGAATGGTTCAAAATCGATCGTGAATTTCTTTTCTTTCCCATCGTCAGTAACGATTGAACCGCAAAAGATTGCTAAACCGTTCTTGGGAGATTTTGTGTGGAGTTTTAGGCGGGTTTGAGTGGACACGATTGCGTCCATTACAGATTGTCGGTTGACTCGAGATTTGATGTTTGTCGCTGTTCCGTATTCGTCGGTTAACATTTGAACTGCTCGTGATATCTGGTATCCCGCCTAATGGTAAAAGCATTAATTGTTTTTGGAGAAAATGGTAAAGTTAGATATTCATTTACCGGGAGAATCAAGGAAATCATTGATGTTCCATTTCCTCGTGCTGATTCTAACCCTTTAAGTAGTTTCTTGATCTTCCAGATTTCCACATTTGAATCTGACTCTACTTGAGACATTTAAGCAAATATTAGAACTAGGATAATGACGCAGGGGGATTAGAAGGTTGATTTATATTCTCGTGGGACAGTTGCTGCTGAATGATTTGGCGGACATGTCTTGCGGGACATGTTTCATTGCAAGATGAGCAATTCTATGTGAGAACCAGCAATTAAATAAAATAATTTAAAAGAATTCCACGCGAAAACCTTGGCATTTTCACCGAAAACCAAGAAAACCAACCGTGCCTTGGGAAAGGGCTGTGTGTAACTTGTAAATGAATCGAATCTTCGGAACAGCAAAACCAAAAGTTCCTAAACCAACCCTCAACGATGCTATTGCTTCTGTAATTATTAGATTTATATAATTGTTTATTGCTTTTTTTATTAATTATTGTTTCGGGGGGAATTATGTAGACCGATAGTAGAGTGGATTCAGTAGAAGTAAAAATAAAAAAATTGGATGCAGAGCTTGTGAAATATAAAGACCAAATGTCGAAAATGAGGGAAGGACCGGCGAAGGTTTTTAAAGAATTAGGATCGAATGAAATTGACCACCAAATTTACATAATTTATCCTTGTAGAATGCAGTCAAACAGAGAGCGTTAAGGGTATTAAAACAAAAGAAATTGTAAGGAAATGAGATGCATGTATTAGGAAATGCAACTGGAGAATCTTTGAATATTTAATTGAAAAGCTAGGTATGAGGGACAACGAGATCAACTGGCGGCGCAAGCTTGGAATATGGAGCAAAGTAAGCGGTCACGATTTACGATTCTTATTGCAGACGGGCTAATCCTGATTAAATTCAGCAAATTTTGCAACGGAGAATCTGAAAAATACGATCACGACCGTTGATGCGATGAAAACCGCCAGTAAAGAATTGAAATCGCAATACAAGAAAATCAATATTGATAAGATCGAGGTAAATATTACGCGACGCAATTCTGATTCCGATTTATGTGCTAAACGACGGTATCTTTAGAGTATGCAAGACGAAATGGAGGATCTGTTGGAACAAGCAAATGAAATCCAAGAATCGATTGGTAGGACATATGGCCTGCCAGATGATGTTGATGAGGCAGATCTGGAAGCAGGTATTTCATGTCAATGATTAAAGTTGATAGTGTTTAAATGAAATCACACAGAACTGGATGCACTGGGAGACGAACTCTTGATGGAGGAAGAAGGAGAACCATCGTATCTTTCAGATGCATTGGATGCTCCCGAGATTCCTACGCAGAAAGTGCAGCAGACGGTTCCTGGACAATTTGGTTGGTTCAAAAATTCTGATGGCACTTTTTCTTCAAGTTCTGATAACAATTCTCAATTTTTTAGAATCACCGCTGAAAATCTAACGTTTTCATATGCATTTAACCCGAGATTTTATACATATTCCGTAATAGATCATTTAATGAAAGATACATTCATTCTCTGGCATTTTAAAATTTGCTCTGCTGTGTGTAACGTTCAGTTGAAACGACGAAAATCCAATGGCCGCTGTTACTGAGAAAAAAGTTCGTTTTCAATTTGAATTAAATTCTAATAATCTATATGTTCAATTACTAACGAATCTTAACTTTTACTCGCTCTTCCATTCAATTTCACCGGCATTTCTCCTGTCGATTCCACCAATCGTGAATCCACAAAACATTCACCAAAATCAATATTTGAATTATGATTCGGATAAATGCAGCCAATAACTCTTACCGGTTACGTCGGTTTCGAAACTTTACCTCAACAAATTGAGAAGAAATTATTAAAGCGTCCCTTTACATTCAACATTATGTTAGTTGGTCAGTAAAACGCAGTCTCAAAACCCGCTTTTCGCTTGCGATGGCTCATTATAATTATGTGTAATGTTTTCAGGACGTACTGGATTAGGAAAATCTACTCTAGTTAACACCATTTTCGCATCTCATTTAATTGACTCGAAATTACCCAAAAAAGCTCAAGAGGCAACTCGCCAAACAACCGAAATTGTCAATGTTACGCATGGTCTATAGTTTGAAACTCTTCGAGTTGTTTTATGTTATTTAACATGAATTTAATATTCAATAGTTATCGAAGAAAAGAGTGTGAAATTAAAATTGACAATCACCGATACTCCAGGATACGGAGATCAAGTTAACAACGAGAACTGGTAGGATTGCTTTGAAGAATCTATATGATCCACAATATTGATGAAAATTTTAAATTTTCCTTTTTCAGCTGGGAACCAATTGTTAAATACATCAAAGAACAATACTCTGCTTACCTTCGTAAGGAACTTACTCCCACTCGCGATCGCAGAATCCCTGATACTAGAGTACACTGCGTATTATTTTTCATTGCGCCAACTGGACATGCGTAAGTTGAATCCATTTATTCTTCCTTAATGAGATTTTTTATGTATAAATAGCTTGGCTCCTCTTGACATCATCGTAATGAAGAAAATCAGCGAAAACTGCAACGTAATTCCAATTATTGCCAAATCTGACTCGTTAACACTCGAAGAACGAATTGCATTTAAGCGTAGAATCAAAGAAGAAATCGAGTTTCACGGAATTAAGCTTTACCCGTACATTGATATTGATGATGATGTTATTTTGACCGACTCTGACAGAGTTGAGAAGCAGATGGTTCAACAAATTAGGGTATTGCTTTCAATTTAATGGAGTCTTTATCAGAATTTCTCAATTAATTTCAATGTCTTTTTTCTTTGAAGGATATGATTCCATTCGCTGTTGTTGGATCTGAACGCAATGTCGTTGTTGATGGAAAGGCTGTTCGTGGTCGACGAACCAGATTTGGAATTATCAACGGTATTCATTAAACTGTTTTGATTTTTTATTTATTTTTCGAAACATGTTCAATAATCGTTTTTTCCTATTTATAGTTGAAAACGAAGCTCACTGCGAATTTGTTGCCCTCCGAAACTTTTTAACCAGAACTCACTTGCAAGACATGATTGAAACCACCGCACAAATCCACTACGAAGCATTCAGAACTCGTCAATTGTTGGCATTGAAAGAATCAACGACGGCTTTGGCCAGTAGAAATAACGAAAGCACTGTTAATAGTTCTAGAGATTAAAAAGGAACGAGCGGAAAACTGACATGTTTTTTTTTTAATGGATTGTTATTTTTGTTTTGAGATTTGCTTTGTGATAAATTGTTAGATCTTTATTTTTCTAGTTATTTCTTTTTTATATTCGAACTGTGTTGACGAATTAAACGACTGATTCGATTTTAAATAAAAATCACTGTGGAGTTTATCATAGACTTCTAAAACAAATCTGAATTTGAAGTGACTTTTATGACCGGTATGAAGTTCACCGAACCAATCACTTAACGCACAAATAAATACTCATCATATGAAAATGAGATTATTCATCTTGTCGGTTCTATTCATAATCTTCTCCTTGATATGTTCGGCATCTGGTGACAATGGCGATAACCATGCCAACGTTAACGTTAACAAACGTAGATTGCAACGACGGGAGCCAGCGGAGGAAAAAAACGATCCTCCAGGTGAGGTTCTTTGAAACGAAATGGTAGGATCGATTTTAATTGTATTTTTAAGAAATGGTGGAAGTTGTAGAAACTGTCGAAGTGAATATCGAGCAAGATACAACAGAAGAGATGTTGGAGGGTAACGTCGAGGAAGGTGACTACGTTCCGGCTTTGGATGATGAGAGTTCTCTCTTGGCAAATCATCAACCAACAAAATAGCTTTTACTTTTTTTTAACAAAACGCAATAAATCTCGTTATATTAACAATCACCTCGACTCAAAATTATATTGTTTTACTTAAAAAAAAATGTCTCATAGATGCAGCATAAGAAAAACTCTATGTATATAAAAAAAAACAACCTAATTTTCAAAAATCAATATTTTAATCTAGAACTTTTCCTTCCAACAACTGCAAATGCATTATAATAGGTTTGGTATATAGGGCACTCTGCAATTGCTTCGTTCACCATCGTGTCGTATTCATCCGCGGTGATTCCAAACGCTCTACATAAAAACGGTTTCATTCCCATGAAGCCTTGCTGTGCGTTTACTAAATGTAACTCTCCATGTCGACCGTCCCATCCAATCTATTTTGAAAAGAAATTTATTGTTAGATTTTTGTTTTTTAAAATGGTGGTTTTTATATCTACGGGAAATGAACATGTATGTTCGGATACGATCCTTAAACCAGCTTTGTACATCCTCAATGAGAGTTCGTAGGCTTCGTTTCAAATTTTTAGATTTAAAAATTCCATGCGAAAAATAAATGGACTTACGGATCTTCATGTTAATTCCTCGTGCATTCAACGCATCACTGGCTTCATTTAAAGTGATTAATACACATTGATACTTACTCTGTAATGTCAATTAGAATCACCTGCATCTGACAAGGTTTGAAAGTTCGGTCCCATTCGCTGACACCCCAAATCAGGCTGACAAACAATTTCAATGATAATAACCAAAAAATATACGCATTATTACCTCGCATAGTTCTAAAAATCCACCGGGTTTTAAAATTCTTACCAGCTCTGAAATTACATGATCCCATTTGTCTTTTGGAATTGCTGCCAGCATTAATCGTTGGTATACTCCGTCAAAAGTGTTGTCTTTAACTAATTCAGTAAAAGAAATACATATTAGAAGTGTTTTGATGGTTCGAATTGTAAGAACTCACATGGTAATCGTTCTAATACATTTCCTGTGACAAATGTCATGTTTTCTAGAGTTTCAACCCCGACGAATAAAGATTGAGCCATATCCTGCAATTCAAATTTAGAACTTGATTTAATAAATAAGACTTTCTCTGAGTTCTTACCACACCCCAAACTTTCCACTTTGGAAATCGTTCTGCAACATCGCGAGCCCAAGATCCTGGTCCACAACCCACATCCAGGACTTGTAACTCTTCATTTCTCCTTTTCTTATGTAGAGGCATATGAAAAAGTCTTATCAAACCAAAAAACCGGAATGTTTAAATTTAGTGAATTACTGTATCAAATCAAATCAGCACTTGTACATACGAATTTAATCCATATCGATATAATATATGCTGTAATTCCAATCGATCCTGCTCCTCAATATCAGCCGGTAACGGGTACACACTATTCACAACATTATGAAATCTCCGCTTTTGATCCATCCGTGCATCGTTCCGTATCATATGTTTCTGCTGAGGCTGCCAATTTTCAGCTATACTTAAATCTATCGTTAATCGTCGGGACGATCTCGATGAATACGATGAAACTTCGGTTGAACTCGGCGCGGTGGATTGACTTAATGGTCTCGACGTTGGTCCTCGCTGGTCTTCAAGAAACGTCATTGACCGTCGCGAGTAAGAGAATTGGGCAGAATTACGATTTTCTCGGGAAGAAGTAGGGTTTTGACTCGGCGGCGGCGGGGTTGGTGGACTTTTAATTATTGCGGGAATTTCGTTTAATTTTGAGAGTGTGCTGAGACGCTTGGAAAGACGCTTATCATTGTAAGGTTTACTTTTGTTATTTCCCATAGTATTAATGATACCGTGCCCCCTTCTCTGCCCGTATTAAATTTACAGAGTTGCCTTTGAATTTCGCAACGCCCAGCAATGCTAAAATTTGATCGATCTGAGAAACCCAGGTTTAAACTTGGTACTCAAAGAATTGGAATAATTTCTTTTTATTTTCTATGTTTTAGTCTCGATGATACTGTAAAGAAGCAGCAGTGATTTAATGTCGAACTGGGTTTGGCAAACTCGTATTGGAACCTTCATAAATCCAGCGAGATGTCCGGGGGTTACAATACCATAGGCTAGTAATCCCAACCTGAATCAACCCGCTCATTTCATGTACGGCAGTCAACCAGTCGATCACGCTCTTCGCCGTAAATTCATCAACATCACTCTGAACAGATACAAAGTTCGATGTGCTATTCCCTAAATCCAACATCCAACTTTCGACGTTTGTATTGATTTGCGTTAGTCCAGTATCGTTCTTTGGGACAATTGAATCTTGCGAGTCTCTCGTAAATAGTGAAACAGTGTATCCCAAAGCAGTTACGATCGCGCGGACTCGGTCATCACAGTCTCCATAAGGCGGGCGAAAGTATGAAGGAATCTTTCGAATTGTTTGATACAGTGCCGCTTCGGAGTAGATGATCTGTGCAACAATTTGTTCGTTGCTTAGCGTTGTCAGCGGATACGGAGTCCATGGATAAAGTCCAATATGATGACCTCTGGAAATATGCGATGTTACAATATCGGGATATTTGAGTGCGTTAGATCCGCTCACGAAGAATGAAGCTGATGCGTTTATTTGCGATAGTCGATCTTGAATGCCCATTGTCAAGTTCGTCGGACCAGCGTCTATTGACAATTAACGAAACAAATATAATTGGATTTAATTATAAATAGACAAAATACAAACCGTATGTTATTCCCCAGTGCCCTACTCCTTCGCAGTTGAAAATATCAGTTGGCCTAACACATCCAGCCGACAGGTAATGACAATTTGATACAGCGTTTCCAACAGCATAAGCGACAATTCCGGTATTTGATGGAGCATAGGTCGATCTTGGAATAGCAAGTGTTGCGGCTGGAACGAGGCTGTTTACAAGAGTGATTGCGGATTGAACAGCGGGATCGAGCAGAAATGTATCAGGGAATGGGAAGTCAGTCGGATAGTTTTGAGGAGGAAGAGGTGGGAATCTAGAAGGATCTCTTTCTTTTTTCGAGAAAAAGCAAAGTTAGTGTTCGTCTGTTGCAAAAATCAAACTTGTAATCTACGTTTAAGCTTGAATTTTTCCAGAAAGGAAAGTAAAGGAAGTGCGTTGGTAAGGCCGATTAAGGTGAAAAATAAATACATCATAAAAGATTTTAAAACGCTCATTCTGAAAGGTTTTAAATTTTGTTTGAGCAAAAGTGGCGGAATATGGTCTGTGCACTTTAAAAAATTTTGGAGAATTTTCAAAAAATAAAAATGTATTTATTTTTTCTTCAAGAAATATTTTTGTGATCTAATATCACTGGGAGTTTCAACATACCGATTTGGTTTCTCATCTCGCTTTGGAGTAAAATAAAGATACGGGGGAAGATAAACCGCAATGCACCCATAAATATCATCATTCAACTCATAACCTTCCAAAATAAATCTCACCACTTCGATTCGAAACTTTACTGATTGCGCTAGCGTCCAAGCAACTGGTGTTTCAAGCATCGGAGCGGTCAAGTTTGCAGCGATGATGAACAATCTTTCCAATTCCATATGAGTGGAGAATTCGGTTTTTGTCAAATGAATTCCGTTTAGATTAAACTCATCTCGTCCTTCCTTCACGATATCTTCTCCTCGCACCGGATTGACTGTTTTCCCTACTAATTCTCCGTTCTTAAAGCGTTCGTGAATTTCTTCAAATAAATTTGTGTCGTCAGTCGGCTCATCATACTCATATGACATTTCCCCATGGAAAGTTTTTTCAAACGTATATACATCGCCATGCGGAACGTAACCTATACGTTTCGAATCCTCGAGCATCCAGATTTTCGTGACAGTGTCACCAGCCAAACCATCAATAAGAGCAATCACTTGACCAGTCTCATAATGAAACACTCCGCCAAATAATCCCGTATTTGCGTCTGCACACCCATCACCAAGATACATCCGCAAAGGAATCACAGTCCCATCAGCGCTGATGACATCAAAATCCGTTCTGTACACGACTCCACCGTACGGTTCGAATTTAAAGAATCGAACTTTTTCGTTGATATCTGCAATCACGCTGTAATCGCTTTCGTCGTCGATACCGATTCCGGAGCGTTCGAGTTTGATGTGATTGTCGTAGGAATAATACGCATCTGTTCGGCAGATGATTTGCATTGGATGGATGTGCCAGCGTTCGCTAGGATGTTTGTTTCCGTTGATGTAGTGGAAAAGAAGTTTTCTAAACTCTGTGGTGGAAGTTTCCCAAGTTTGAGGAGTGGGTGAGAAAGCAGATGGTTTTTTTGGAGCGTCGACGAGTTGTTTTCGGATATAGTAAGAGTGACGGTGAATATCTTGTTCGTATGAGGAAAGACCTTCAAAAGAAAATCTCATTTTCGGATTTCAGTTTTTGTTTTTTGTTTTTGTTTTGTTTTTGCTTCGATTTTTTTGTCTTTTAGCCTCTGACCAACTTTGGCTGAGCAAAATATATACTCTGCCAGTTCGGGACTTGATCTTAGTAGAATGCATGAAACTATCTAGATATATTTCAATTCATAAAAACATTGCTGGAGCATCCAATTTTCCAAACGTTCTTCCATAACAAGGAGTGTCCTTTACACCAAAATGCTTATACGGAGTAAACGAACTCAAAGTCGCTCCACACAAATAACAAAAATGCGCGGAATATTTCACACACCGCATACGATTACATCCGTCCGCCTGTTCAAGAGCCGCATAACATTTCGGACACCTGGTCGTGTTGGTGTTGATCCAATCTGATGATTGTCGATTCGAGTAATCTTTTAAGAGATACTCTAGTTTCCTTAAATCGTATCTTCTTTCTAGTTCGGTTCTTTCTTCGCCCTTTGAGTTTACGTAAAGTTCTGTTAGTTTATCGGTATGAACCATGTAAAAGTCGTAAAGATAGGTATCGATGAGTTTCATAGTATACTTGTCGATCATCTTTTGTTTCTCTTCGCGTGAAGCCTCCAGGTATTTTTAGCGGTGGTTATCGATTCGCCGTCCCAGATTTCTTTCAAAATTCCTAATAGAATCGGCTTGGTGTATATTTCTTCAAGGACGGCTTTTTGTTGAGGTGTTCCAGCTGCGTATTGTTCCACAATTTTCTGTACAGGTCCTCGAAGTAAGCACACATTGCTGTATCCGTGCCAGCAAGACCTACACAATAAGCAAAATGCCTAGAGAGAAGAAAAAAAAATTTTGTGCATTGAGATTACATTCATGCCTCACTTACGTACTTGCATTTCGAACAAACGCAGTGTAACAATTCGGAGGGATGTTTTATGACCAGCGACGAACACGTCGCAGTAGGACAGTAACGACATCAACACGACCCTCGTAACGCTTATGTTCAGCAATCTTTAAAAACTTCAAACACAACTCTTTTCCGACGAAACTTTCAAAATCTTCCTTCTCAACCGGAAAATCAAAGTCCATACAAAGCAACGAATTACCCTCCGCTTCAATTTCCCGTTTCTTCTTGGTCGCTAATTTCCTACACTCCATATCCGGACAAAATGACACTTTCAATCTGACTTTCGTTAATATACACTTTAAAACATTCGCCTAAACATTGTTTACAGAATACGTGGTTGCAATTTAATATTGCGACGCACACTGTACCGTAAAATCTATCGAAACAGATACCGCAGTCGAAAAGCGTTTCGTTGAATATCTTCTTTTGGATGTGTTTGTGGTATCCGAGTAGTTTGGTTTCTAGTGATTTTATATCGGTTGAAGGTGGATGGAGAAAGGAAAGATCGATTATGGTATTTCCATCTACAGCAATTAGTATTGAAAATTAAATGGCAATATTACAATGATGAATGGTTTTCAAATACCTTCGTTTGGCTGACCCAAACCCAGAAACTCAAACATGTCGTTTTGCAAGAAATCAACTATTCTAAACATCATTTCACACCGTTCTTCCTCCCAAATCTCTCTAATCCTCTCTTCGACGGAATTCATTAACACCGCAGGAACCCGGTCACCTTCAAACTTGAGTTCAACGTTCGGAGGTTGAGAGGTTGGATACCCAGGTAAAATCTTAAAATTCACGATTACTTTTGGTAAGTATTCGAGTCGTGTTAGCGGAGCATTGCCGAAATTGTTGGTTGGGAAATTTAATTGTTCGTGGAGGCGCAAGAAGGTTGGTTGTGAAAGTTCGAGTGAGCAGAATATGGTTCCGGTAAATCCGTCTTCTAATTTCTTGAAAATAAACTCTGTTGGTTCCGGATAAATTGCCTAATTAAAAAGAAATCAATTAATGGAAATTATAGAAGACAGAAGTGTTTACTTGTAATGCATCCATTTCGCTTAATTGAATCTCATAATCAGGATCGTCGGTCATTTTGTTTTAATGTGTTTGCGATTTTTCCTTTCAAGTTCATAAATCATCGGCTGCTGTCCCACAAACTTTAGCCTCTTTTTTTAGACAGCTTTCCCACTTTTCATAATCATCATTACTTTAGAGGGTTTACTGTAAGGGGTTTAGGTTGTAAGATAAGAATCAGAGTGAGGTTGTTTGATAGAATTCGCAATTCAGTTTTTGAGGAAGCGGTGACGTCGACTCAAATTGACTGCTTTCGCTTGTTAACGTTCGATCAGTTGCGAAATCTCCAACTTTATATTCGCTGGCATTATCAAACGATAAGAATGAGTCAAGATTAAATAAATCGGATCTCAATAATTTCCGGTACATACCAACAACGATCAGGATCTAGAATAATTTCTTAGACGCTCTCTTGTTGTTTAGGTTATTTCATTTGCATTTGCTATTGTTTTCTTCATCTCAAGCCTTAGCTTAAAAATGATCTAAAATGTTATATTTCGCGTTACTGCAATTTTTTCGGCGTTTTACGAACCTGTTTTAAAAACGTGGTTGAATGATGATGGACAACGATTGAAATAACCCCTGTTTCTCGACAGCGATTGAATAATTTAACTGAATTTGCAAGAAAACCTCATAATCACAACTAGAAACAATTTATTTAAAGAGGAAAATAGAATAAAATGTGAATCTTGTTAAAAATTTTAAAGGGTTGTTTTAAAATCTGCTCAAAATAGCTTTTTATGTTCATTCGATGGCTATTTTAACGCTAATTCATCAAATCGATGCGTTATTTCAAGAGGTCTTTTTGTTTATCCGAACTTGCAAACCACCGACTGGATAAATTATCCGATTTGTTTATTTAAACAATATTCCGAAGAATAAAATTTGTACTACACGTCCGAGTTGATGAAAACGGAACCTCCGAGCCCCTCATTCTCGGATCTTGCTCGGACCTTCGTGTTGGGGCCAGGAAAACTGAGTCCCTTGTCTCACACTTCGTTTGGAAATCCCAAAAAGTAATTCTGAATTCAAGCATGAATGTGGTGGAATGTGTATGTAAAGTTGCGAGTGATCGGGTAGTAGTAAACGTTACTACGAGTGGGAACGACACCTTTCCGCCCCTTCTACAAACTTGAACGTTCAAATTCAAACCTTTCAGAAAAACAATCGCCGAGCACAGAAATGTAATTTAAATCAATAAATCGTTGCGAATTATGTTGACACGGAAAATTTGCTCTAAAAACGTGGGATTTCCAATAGAAAGACAATTTGCAGCAGCTAACAAGGCCCGAAAAAAGCGAAATTACATTAAATACTGGAGATTATGCATCTCGCTATTTTTATTCTGCTTTTCTTTCTCGAAAACCTTTGTAAAGTGTCGCAAAGGAGCAGATAATGCGATATCATATCAAGTTTGTATCAGATATATGCCAGATAATCATAAAAAGGGTTATATGTTTTTTTATTAAATTTAATACCGTATTTCAAGTAAAATTAAGCATATTTTGCTTTAAATCGTTGGAAAATTTGTGTTGCTAGACGATTTTTAGGTGATTGTGGAGCTGCGTACGGACAGAGCGCGTTTCAGAAGACTTGATTCGTTCATTACAACCTCTTAAAATACAAATAACTTTGACTAAAGAACAGTACCTATTCTAAATCACAATTCTGCTCACTTTTAAAATTTCTCAAACTGCCAAATATTGATCTTCTTGATTTCGAAAATATATTTCACCACTTTCTCGAAATCAGAATAATAGGCTTTCTCAACACGCAGGTTGTTTGTTATTCCTGAATTATGGCACAACAATTACCCTCCGAACTTCTGTTGCAGATTTTCTAATTTGAAAAAACAGCCACTCCAACGTCACTATCAAATTCACCTCCTTCCTGGTTTCATTACGGTCATTGGAATCATGACAGACAATCCACAATCCACTCTACAAACTCTCGCCTCACTTACATTAGTTTCCTGTGCAAATGTTTACTCGTTTGTAAACAATGGTATAAAGTCGCCGCGGCCGAATTATGGCGTGTTCCTATCTATGCTTGTATGGATAAGAATCTTGAGAAAATGTGTTATGCTGCAAAATTGGGCTCGCTTAAATCAGAATTCGCTGGTGAATGGGGGGGAGATGGGGTTAGATTATGCGGAATTCATAAAAAAATTGGAACTTGGTTGTTTATCTGAGCCCCCAACCAACACAACTTTGCAACTTTCTCGTTCGTTTTCAATTCAAACCCTCGTTCCTCTATGTAGAAACCTACAATCATTACAAATCATTGGCGGAATTTCTACATCTTCACAACTCCGATTCGATCTATCTGAGGACTTAATCACATCGCTCTTTGCGTCAGATTTCCCAGCGCTGCGTGAACTCTCCTTACTGTATTTACCGATTCCCGACCAAGCTGTCCTGCGCGGTTTAAAACAACGCAACGGCCGTAATTTCAATTGGAGAACGCTCTCAATATCGTGCATCGGTTCGCGCAGTCCCGAAAATAAAGATATAGACTCTCTGATCCAATATTTAGAAATGCTTGAATTGCAACCCCACCCTATACCACCGGAATCAAGCCGAAAACGTATCTCCCCTGAAGTTTTATACCACATCTTATCATCAACAACGCAACTAACATCACTTTACATCACGATAAAAGACCAACCCAAACGAATATTCAACGTGGTTTCTGAAACGGTTGGGAACTCGCTGACGGATTTTGGGTTTTCAACGCAATGGTCGGGAGTTATCGACCCGAATTTATTTGCGAAATTTTTAGAATCTATGCGGAATTTAGAGTCGTTGTCGATTTCGTGGTCGTCGTTTATTCAGAGTCATCGACCACGGATTTTAGATTCGATATCGAAAGCTTTGAAGAAAAGTCGGAACGATGGTATCGACTCACCGGCGAAATCTTTATCAGCTATCGCGATACATGTTGCGAATGATATGGAACTAGGGATTGTGTTTGATGGGTTTTTGGATTTAGGTGTTAATTTAACGCGATTGAGGATCCCGGGGAGTGTTTTACAACGAATGGAATTATTGCTTGTTGCGTATTCTTGTCCGAATTTATTGGTTATTGAGATTCCTGATTTTGGGTCGTTGAGTTATGGTTTCCGAGTCGAACAGGATGGTGTTGGTGAGGTAGAAGGAGTCAACGTTGCACCGGTATTTAGAGAACCGACGCAGCCGATGTTATCGCTTTGGATAGATGTGTTGGAAGCGCTGCCTAAGTTGAGAGTTTTGAATGTTTGTGGAGTTCCGATGCCGATGGATTCGGTTTTGACTTATGTTGCATTGATGCGGACGAATTTTGAAGAATCGAGTGGTGGGAATGTGTTTGAGACGTTTCATTTCACCACTTCGTTACGTTCGGCAACAATAAATCCAACAAGTGTTTGTTTGAGTAATGAGGATCTAGCATCAACTGCATTATCATCGTCGGGATCAAAGGAGTGGATATGGGATTATGTCACGACAATTGAACGAGTTTATGAAACACGAACTACAAGGAAAAGAATCCCCGTGCGAGGATTAAACGAGATACATTGTGACGTGGAGTTTCAGTTTGTTGATATGTGCAGGTTTGCGAGAATGATGAAAGATCAAGCTCCTGGATATGTTGATTCGTTTATGGATTTGTATCGCGCTATGAGGAATGATATGATTGAGAGTAAGAAGAAGATTATGGAGTTGATGGCTGAAGCAAAAGCTTTGGTTTCTTCAATATCAGCATTGTAAAAACTAAGATAAAATTCAAAAAGTATTCTTTATCATTTTCATTTACAAATAGAAGATCACAACCCAAACAATGCCGAGATTTGCTTGACTCAT